>MDKH01201230.1:0-11508 GCA_005239495.1 Nicotiana undulata | reverse complement strand
ACATAAAAAAAAATTAAAAAAAAATAGGCCGGACCCGTTTAGGCCCGTTTGGCCCGCGGGCCCTGCCCGCTTAGCCCGGGCCCTGCCCGCTTAGCCCGGGCCCATGTGGGCTTAGGCCCGTGGGGGGCCGGTTTCACCCGCAAAGCCCGGGCCCGCAAAGCCCGCGGCCCGTTTGGCCCGACCCACTTGGCCCGTTTGGCCCGGGCCCGGCCCGTTAGCCACCCTTAGCCAAGGACCCTGCTCCTAATGTTCGCAATAATCCGCTGCCTGACCATAAAGGCAGTGTCCATATGATTGAGGTTGAAAATTATTGGGATCCTGAGGGATCAATTGGGCTAATTGCCGAGGGTGATCCGAAGAAGCCTGCGATTACTCTTAATCCGATCGTGGTCCAGATGCAGCCGTCTGAGGAAGTTGAGGTAAACATGTCCATTCCACTTGAGTTTGAGTCAAGGACACCCGCCGAGGGAAAGGCCCCAGGACCTATCGAAGTCGAGTTTGTGCGATCGCTTGAAGTTGCAATCCGGCCATCTATAACATATACTTCGGCAGGAATAAGAATGACCACACCCATCCCAGTGGCAATGTCAACAACGACACCCTTTTACTCAGACGCCATTCCGTGGGACTATACCGCTGAAGCAAGGAGGAAAGGTAAAGGCAAGTCTGAAGAAGCCATCGCCGCACAGGGTATGACAAGAACTGGCAGAGTTTATACCCCTGAGCATTTGGCCGAGTCTAGCAAGCAGGCCAACAACCGTCCCCCCATCATTGAAACAGGTTCTGACGATCAGTGGAGAAAGATACAAGCCAAGGAATACTCAGTCCTCGACCAGTTGAACAAAATGCCAGCTTAGATATCCATCCTCTCCCTGTTACAAAACTCTGAAACTCACAGGAGTGCTTTGCTAAGGGTGCTGAGTGAAGCATACGTGCCAGACAATATCACTAGTGGGGAAATGGCCAACATGGTGGGCCAGATACTGGAGAGTCACAAGATCACTTTCCATGAAGATGAGCTACCGCCCGAGGGGCTAGGGCATAACAGAGCACTACACATCACCGTACAATGTGAGGATCACTTCATCACAAGGATCCTAATTGGGTTCCAACCTCAACATCTGTCCGCTGGTCACTCTCAAGAGGTTGGGAAAAAGTCTACATGAGATAAAGGAAGGAGAGATCAACGTAAAGGCCTTCGACGGTTCGCAAAGGTCCACCATGGGAGAAATTACCTTATGCTTACAGATGGGACCAACTTGGTTCGATGTAGATTTCCAAGTAATAGATGTGCCCGCATCTTACAACTTACTACTGGGACGACCTTGGATCCATGCGGCTGGGGCCGTGGCATCCACCCTACATCAAGCTGTGAAGTTTGAATGGAATCATCAAGAGGTAATCATTCATGGTAACGGCAGCAACCATATCTACGGTCGCCAGACCTCTTCGGTTATCGATGGAAGGAGGAAGTTGGGCGGAGAAATCTATCACAACATACAACGTGTTAACGCCATTGACAAAGACAAGTGGTGGGGCAGTAAGACCGAAAACATATTGAACTGGCAAGGGTACGAGCCGGGTAAAGGGCTCGGTAAGCATCTTCAAGGAATAACAAAGCCAATAACACTCAAGAAGCACGGTACTACTTTTGGTCTAGGGTACGAGTACACTTGGAAGGAGTTCAAGGACTGGTCACCACCATGGCGCGGCCCCTACTACCCATTGGAGCGGCCAATACCCCGCATAGAGCAGACTTTCCAGCCAGCTGGCATCATATATGGTAAAGACGAAGAGGAAGCGCTAGCTGCGATAAGGGATTTATTTCTGGATGATGAGGATATGGAATGCTGTGTCATTCTTGAAGAGGACGGGGAGGAAGGCCCTTCCATACGAGCGTGAGCAGGGGATCACATCTCAACAATTGGTCCGTCAGGACAACCAAAGCCCGTCGAGCCTCGGGGTAGCAAGGCTAACAAAACAAGCATTATTTACAGTTTATTTATTTAAAGAATTTTCTTCCTTTTCGCATTTTTAATTCCTGCAAGAAAGAGCTCCCATGTTCAAACAATTATTCAATTTATCAAAGTATTTCCAGTTTCTTTATAAATCCTATATTTACTTGCTACTGTTTTCCTCCCCATTACTTTATTTTACACAACATTACTATTACTTATCTTGATGAACCGACGACCATGACCTGCAATGAGGCAACACAACAAACGGATCCCGAGTCAGACGAGGATGATATACCTGAGGATATTATTAAGGAAGTCGAGAACTTTGAGAACATACCTAAGTCTAATTTGGATGAGACTGAGGTCGTCAACCTGGGAAATGCAGAGACCGTCAAAGAAACACGCATCAACATTCATCTGTCGCCGTCAGAAAAGGAGGAATATACAGAATTCTTAAGGGAATGTGAGGACATATTCACCTGGTCATATGACGACATGACTGGCCTCAGTACATCTATTATGGCCCACAAACTGTCAACCAATCCAACATGCCCACCAGTGAAGCAAAAGCTCAGGAAATTCAAACCAGACATTAGCTTGAAAAATCAAAGAGGAGGTCACCAAACAGATCAGCGTCGGGGTTCTCCGAGTGGTCGAATATCCTACATGGTTAGCCAACATTGTGCCCGTACCAAAGAAAGATGGGAAGGTCAGAGTCTGCATCGACTACCGGGATCTTAACCGGGCCAGTCCAAAAGATGACTTCCCCTTGCCAAACATACACATCTTAATTTACAACTGTGCCAAGCACGAGCTGCAGTCCTTTGTAGATTGTTTTGCTGGTTACCATCATATTTGGATGGACGAGGAAGATGCTGAGAAAACGACATTCATTACAACGTGGGGAGTATATTGCTTCAAGATGATGCCATTCGGTCTGAAGAATACAGGGGCCACTTACATGAGGGCCATGACTACTATATTCCATGACATGATTCACAAAGAAATTGAGGTATATGTGGACGACGTCATTATTAAATCAAAGAAAGATGCTGATCACATGGAGGATTTGAGGAAGTTCTTTAACAGGTTAAGAAAGTACAATCTGAAACTGAACCCTGCGAAGTGTGCGTTCGGGGTTCATGCTGGGAAATTACTGGGTTTCATTGGCAGTCGCCGAGGAATAGAACTGGATCCATCAAAGGTCAAAGCCATCCAAGAATTTCCGCCACCAAGGAACAAGAAGGATGCTATGAGCTTCTTGGGACGGCTCAATTATATCAGCCGGTTCATAGCCCAGTCTACCGTCATTTGTGAACCAATTTTCAAAATGCTAAGAAAGGATGCTGCCACCAAATGGATTGAGGATTGTCAAAAAGCTTTCGACAGAATCGAAGAGTACCTATCAACACCACCAGTATTTGGTACCCCCAGAGCCGGGTAAACCCCTATTACTCTACCTGGCCGTATTAGATGGATCTTTCGGTTGCGTTCTCGGGCAACATGACGAAACAGGGAGGAAAGAACAAGCAATTTACTACCTCAGCAAGAAGTTTACTCCGTATGAGGCCCGGTATTCTCTATTAGAGCGCACCTGTTTTACTTTGACTTGGGTCACACAGAAGCTGAGGCATTATTTCTGCGCCTATACAACTCATCTCATATCAAGGATGGATCCGCTCAAGTATATCTTTCAGAAGCCCATGCCTACTGGCAAGCTGGCTAAATGGCAGATCCTGTTAAGTGAGTTCGACATCATTTACGTAACTCAAAAGGCGGTCAAGGGACAAGCATTAGCCAATCATCTTGCTGAAAATCCTGTGGGCAGAGAATACGAACCATTGAAAACGTATTTCCCCAATAAGGAAGTGTCATTCGTAGGAGAGGACATTGCAGAATCCTACGACGGTTGGAGGATGTTCTTTGATGGGGCCGCAAACTTCAACGGCGTGGGTATTGGAGCAGTATTGATTTTGGAAACCGGTCAGCACTACCTGGTATCCGCCAAACTCAGATTCCCCTGCACCAACAACATGGCTGAATATGAGGCCTGCATCATTCGGCTCAATTTGGCCATCGACATGAATGTTCAGGAATTATTAGTAATTGGTGACTCAGACTTATTGATACACCAAGTTCAAGGAGAATGGGTGACCAAGAATTCCAAGATACTGCCATACCTACACCGTGTGCAGGAATTGAGAAGAAGGTTCACGAAGATTGAATTCCGGCACGTTCCCAGAATCCAGAATGAGTTCGCCGACGCACTGGCCACCATGTCATCATTGATCCAGCATCCAGATAAGAACTTCATTGACCCTATCCCGGTGGGGATTCACAATCAATCGGCCTACTGTGCCCACATTGAAGATGAAACAGATGGAAACCCTTGGTTTCATGACATTAAGGAGTACTTGGAAGGGGGAGAGTACCCAGAACTTGCAAACGCTACTCAAAAGTGCACTCTTCGAAGGTTATCAAACAACTTCTTTCACAGCGGAGGAATCCTATATAGGAGGACTCCCGATCTGGGCTTACTAAGATGTGTCGAGGCAAAGGAAGCGACGAAGCTGTTAGAGGAAATACATGCCGGTACATGCGGTCCTCATATGAACGGGTTTGTTCTAGCAAAGAAGATACTTCGGGCTGGTTATTTCTGGATGAACATGGAAACAGATTGCATCCAGTATGTCCGCAAATGCCATCGATGCCAGATACATGCCGGTATATGCGGTCCTCCCAGTGAGCTTAATGAAACAAGTTCACCCTGGCCGTTCGCCGCTTGAGGCATGGATGTTATTGGACCAATCGAGCCTGCAGCCTCCAACGGACACAGGTTCATTCTGGTTGCCATTGACTATTTCACCAAATGGGTCGAAGCATCATCTTACAAAGCAGTTACTAAGAAGGTCGTGGCCGACTTTGTCGATTTGGAGTTCCAGAGTCAATCATCACCGATAATGGTTCCAATCTCAACAGTGATTTGATGAGAGTAATGTGTGAAACCTTCAAAATCAAGCACAAGAATTCTACAACATACAGACCTCAAATGAATGGAGCCGTTGAGGCTGCCAACAAGAACATCAAGAAGATACTGAGAAACATGATAGAGAAGCACAAGTAGTGGCATGAGAAGCTGTCATTCGCCTTACTGGGGTATCTCACCACGGTTCGCACATCAACCGGGGTAACTCCTTACATGTTGGTATACGGTACAGAAGACATCATTCCTGCTGAAGTTGAAATTCCATCTTTGAGAATTATACAAGAAGCCAAGCTCAGCGACGCCGAATGGGTAAGAAGCCGCTATGAGCAGTTGGCCCTCATAGACGGAAATGGATGAACGCGATTTGTCATGGTAAGCTATATCAGAATAGAATGACCCGAGCCTTCAACAAGAAAGTCAAACCAAGACGATTCACACTGGGGCAACTGGTGTTAAAGAAAATCTTTCCTCATCAGGACGAAGCGAAATGGAAATTCTCTCCCAATTGGCAAGGCCCATAAATGGTTCACCGAGTGCTAACAGGAGGAGCACTCATACTGGCAGAAATGGATGGAGAAATTTGGCCTAAACCAATCAATTCAGACGCAGTCAAGCGCTACTATGTGTAACTGTTATGCTTCTATCAATGCTGTAAATTGAACTACGCCTGACCTGATTCCCGTTTAAGAGGGGATACGTAGGAAGCCCTATGGGTTCGGTCATATTTTAATAAAATTTTCATTTTTCTCACGAATGGAAACTGGGGCAGAATTTTGAGGAGGGACCTCAAACTTCCGAAGCAAGTTCATCCAAGCACCGCATCAGTAACAGCTAGAAGCCTTCACCCATCAAATTGGGGCAAATGTTGAGGAGGACCCTCAAATCTCCGCAGCAAGAGAGGTTGCAATGTCTTGAAACGCGTCGTGGTCGTCGGTTCGTCCAAAGAAATTATTCTTTTTCAATTATATGCTATATCATATTTTATAAAACCATGCATATTTATTTCTTAAAAAATAGCTTGTCTTAGCAACGCTACCCCTTTGGTACAAACAAAGCCAGCATCATCAAGCAGACAGGCCAATCCGAGCCAGCAGGGATACGAACTAACCCTCCCCCTTACGGAACTCACGATTTTCCTTTAGATGCAGGCACAAATACGGCAAAAGCCCAAGACATCTCATTATCCCCACAAGACGCATGCTTCTCAAGGATACACTCTCTAACTTATCGCACACGCAAACACTTGCTACTATCATCATTGCAAATGATACTTCATTCACAACAATCGTATCACCACACTTTATCACCAGCTAAGAACTCTTACTATCGCTTTATTTTTTGCATTGCATAAGGCTACCATTCTGCCTTCTGAGACTAAGCTCTGTCTTCGTATGCATGATGTTAAGCTCTACCTTCATCTGCATTCGTATTTGCATAAGGCTACCTTTCTGCCTTCCGAGGTTAAGCTCTACCTCTATTTGCATTCGCATCTTTGCATGAGGCTACCTTTCTGCCTCTCGAGACTAAGCTCTATCTCCATCTGCTGAGGTTAAGCTCTACCTCCCTTGCATTCGCATCTTTTCATAAGGCTACCTTTTTGCTTTCCGAGACTAAGCTCTGTCTCCATATGCATAAGGTTAAGCTCTACCTCCATTTGCATTCACATTTGCATAAGGATACCATTCTGCCTTCCGAGACTAAGCACTGTCTCTCTGCATTTTCTCGCAATTGCATAAGGCTACCTTTCTGCCTTCTGAGGTTAAGCTCTACCTCCATTCGCATTCGCATCTGCATAAGGCAACCATTCTGCCTTCCGAGACTAAGCTCTGTCTCCGTCTTCCGAGGTTAAGCTCTACCTCCATCTGCATTTGCTTCTAGCATAAGGCTACCTATTCTGCCTTCCGAGGTTAAGCGCTACCTCCCCCCGCATTTTATTTCTTGCATTGCATAAGGCTATTATTCCGCCTTCCGAGGTTCTACGCTACCTCTCTCCGCATCTTATTGCACTACGCTAAGCTCCTTTCTACCTTTTCAAAGCAGTAACCTTATTTATTTACGCCTTCTTTCGGGCTAAGCTCTACCCTCTTTCTTTTCGCAAATCGCAAGACTAAGCTCTGTCTTGCCAACATCATATTACTGCATTCTTCATGGGCTGAAATATCGCCAACTTGTCCAAAGGCGTCATCGTTCAGAGGCACAATCCTCATGGCCCGAGAACATCATTTCATGGCCTAAGGATCTCTTTTGACTTGCATATCATTATTCAAAAGCATCATCGTTAAGAGGCACTATCCTCATGGCCCGAGAACATCATTTCATAGACTGCGAATCCCGCGCTAAGCGATTCATGACCCAGGACATCATGGTCTAAGGACATCATCCTAATTGTCCAAAGACATCATTCATAGTCCAATGGGAACTTGCATCATGCTTATATTATGCACAATATACGTTTGTTCTCTATTTGCAGGTAACCCAGCCGGAACAGCCAACCAGGCAGGAGCGGACCGCTCCAGTTCTCCGACATCGTCCCCCGTAAGAACTTCCTACTCTTACCCTACCGTTCACCTTGCGTCCGTTCTTATGAAACATCAACGGTATATTTCGCCGATGATTCCTGAACTACATACGGCCTGATTCCTGTAAACCATGGATATGTAGGCAGCTCAGAAACCAGGGTGCGGCCAATTCTATCCCGCAGTTTCATCTCGGTCAAATTGGCCATCATATCTTTACCCGATAACTCTTTCATCCTTCCTGGTTAAAGAGAGGCAGCTATTGATACCCAGTTTTTCCTCAAATTATTTTTAAACTTGTATATAAGCTTTCAAAATCACTATTTGTAATAATGATTATTTTTCCTAATTTTTCCATATTTGTATCTAAATTATTTCCCTATTTATTTAATATTGTATATTTTTTAATTCATAAATTGTGCTCTAAAATAATTTCAAAATTGTTTCCCAGCTCAGTATGTTATTTATAATCATTTTTTATCTATTAAAATCCAATTATTTCACGAATTAGTCAATTGGGTCTTATTTAATTTCAATTACAATACTTTTGCAATTATAGCCCAATTGAACATTGTGTATTATTTTAATTTGAAACTCATGCATTTTTTACACTTAATATTATTTAATTACTAAAATTTCATCTATTTAAACTCAATTTCATTTTTGTACAGTTATTGGTTGTTTATTTAATTACTTATCTATTTTTTGGGGTATTTAATAACTAGCCACATTTCCTTTAAATTCTAGCCTGATTTTAAATCCCAACCCACCTAATTAACTAACCCAATTCCTACCCAGCCCAAACCTCATTAAATAGCCGGCCCACCTAGGATTCAATCTCGACCGTTGATCAAATTTGATCAACGGTCCAGATGTAACCTTCCTAATTTAACTCTAACCTAACCCCCCTCCGTCTCATTCCCTTCGAGACGATTCATATATCTATCTCTCTCTATGACTCTCCAGAAGTCTCCTTGACTTCGTCTTCTCCGACGGTCTCTGGTCGTCTTCTCCAGTGGATTTTCACCGGAAACTTGGTTCTCCATCACCTCCTGGCCATCTACCTGCCTCTCACCTGCTCACCGATACCCTGAGTTCTTCAGACGAACCTGGAGCGGTCCACTCACCTCCTTTGGGCTTCATGCCATTTTCCGGCCGTTTGAGTAAGTGTTACAGTCTCTCTGGCCTAAATCTATGCCATTCATGAGGTTTGCCCTCTTTTCTGGGTTCCACGAAATCCTAATCTTCTGTATCTCAGTTTTTATTCTAAGATCCGTTTACATTTTTACAATATTATGAAATTTCTCTATGGTTTTCTCCGGGAAATATCGTTTTTAACAATTTCAAAGCTAGGGTTTCTATACCCTGTTCTCTAAACAGTATTTCCTCTTGATTTTAGCTACCTTTACTATGTTTATACGAGTATTTTGTGATTCCTTGTTGCCTTGAATATTATGGTATCCTTGTTTCCCATGAATGCTTCAAGTTTTCTTTGACTGTATTATGCTTTGTTCATTAGAATTTCTAATCTGTGCTCGTATCATGTTTTCCTTGTTATTTTCTTTAGTTATTACTGAGTTCATAAGAGTCCTTAATTTCACATGTTTACTACTAGGGTTTCTGACCTCTTGCCTGTGACTTATGCGATTCATCACTGTTGCTCCTATTTGAATCCTTGATTCTCTATGATTTCAGCTTGTTAGGGTTCTTGAGTTATTATTTTTGAACCCTGGATTCCTTGTAATTTGAGACCTTATTGATTGTTTACCTATTGATTTTATATTGCCTTTCAGTGTAAAAAATCTCCGGGCTTATGATGTTTTCCTTGAATACATGATTGTGTATTCCCTCTGTAATCCTGTACTAATTTTAAATTCTTTCCATATTCATGTGATTGTTTTCCTTAAGTCTCTTGGATTCCCTATGATTGCAATTGAAGCCGAGATCCCCTCAATTGATTTTCAAAACTGATACTCTGTTTTACTTTATAAAAATAATATTATTTCAACTTTCCTTAATTATATACTATGTACTTGGCTTTATTTATGTATTATGTGATTTCCTTGTCCCAAATGAAGCAAAATCAGTCGTATGAATTGATTTCTTTTCCTTTTGAACTTGACTCCTTAATTGAAGGAGTCCAGTAATTTAATTGACACTAATTGGTTATTTCCATAATTATGCACCCTTTACCTATGTGACTACTCGTTTTTCAAACTATATATACCATGTCTTCTCTCTTTACAGACACACACCCTACACACACTCTTGATCACACAAACACACACAGACATCTACACTCTATACTACTCTCTTGTGCTCTTTCTTTCTGTATCTCTTTGGCTCTATTTGTTGCTCTCTATTCTTGCCTATTATTAGCCGACTGCAAGCCAAGGCTAATGGTGCTATCATTTTGCTCTCTTCTGCTTTACTCTCTCTCTTAACACTGGTATGTTCTAATTTAATTTTACAAAATCCTCAAACAATATATTTCAATTTTGGTTAAGATTCTTGTTATTTCTTTTGTGCTTTTACTTATGGTTCTATTGCCTACCATGTAACTAGTATGATCTCTCTTCTTCTTCTAGCCTAACACGACTCCTGTTTGTTTCTTGTTGAGTTGTCATTATGGCCTATGTGATCTTTTACTTCTTCTTTCTGCATATTTAGCATCTCTTTATGTATGTTTCTTCATCAAGTGCCTGGCTTCTAATGCACCTATAATACTAGAATTCTCAGACTTGTATCTATGATATATGATAAACTCTTGGCATATCATGCTCTGGGAAAATTTGTAACTTTTGTTCTAAGGATCAATTACTGCAACGATGCTGCTACCATTACTTGTCCCAATCCCTTTCCCCCTTTTGTGTTTGCTTTTTCTTGAATTCTGCATACTTGCTGAGTTGTGACCATTCCATTGTTTCCTTTTCAAACTAATTTTACAATAAAAGATCTTTATATTATTCTCTAAAGTCATGTTTTTTCAAAACTCCTTTTCAAACTTAACTCTTTTTAACTACTCCTTCCTGCACTTCACACTACTCTTAGACCTTTAGGATCCACCCCCTCAGTGTGAGCATTGCCTAGGGACCTTGAGTTCCCTCTGAACTTTGACACACTGAGGCAGGTAATTCTACACTGCACCTATCTCAACTTTGGCAATTGCTGGGTGCTGGTATTGGCCAGGGCCCTCACAAGGACCTTTGGGAGCTTTGCCGCACCCAGGCTATGTAAGGCTGTGAAGCTCAAAAGTGTTGAGGCTGGAAGTTTGGGCATGTCTGAAGGCTCTCTATAGAATAACTTCTTATTTTTTCTCTTTGCAATTAATGTAATTCATTTTCTATGGTCTGTAATAATTTGTAAATAAACTATTGGGGCTGGATAGTGAATATGGGAGGGAATTATGCATGTTTAGTGTAGTATGGGTAGAAATCATGACTTAGGCTTTATTTCCCTATGTGCGCAATAGTATCATGCCTAGGACATGCATACCATACATTAAAAATCATGTTTAGGTTCTTCATTTTAACATATCTATTATATTCACGCCATCTGACACCATGCTCTTCGTATGACTAAATGAGTAACAAAGACTGTCATAATATATTGCTCATGCATTTTATAAACATGACATATAGAAACCATGTCTTAAGGTGATACTTCGTGCATTAAATATCTTGCCCTTAGGACTTTTTATTTGTCAGAACTTGAACGCCTAGTTAACATAATTTAATACTCTCATAAAATATGGTTAACCTATTTAAAACAATCTCCTGCAAACATGTATTTATTAAAATCAGAATCCAAATGTGCATGTTCACTCTTTAAAATAGGTAGGCAATGTGCATGACGCCTAGGCAAACTTTAGGCCTAATACGTATTAAAATCAAATCAATTATGCTTAATCATCTCCTTCAAACATTTTGAACCCTGCTGCTCCCACTCATGTTTTATTTCACTGAAGCTCATTTACTTTTTAAATAGTCTCGAAGTTGTGCCTCTATTTCCTTTTACTGATTTTCACTGTCTCTTGTCCTATTATATT
>ML283919.1:0-58379 GCA_005239495.1 Nicotiana undulata | reverse complement strand
ATATTTTGTATATGTATATTTCAGTTGTTGTATCTATGTAGCCGCCCGTCGACACTGTGACACCAGTCCTGGCACACACTTGTTGTAGTTATCGGGGTTGTATATGTACCGGGCCTAGCTGTGGTTCAGCTTGTTTCTACGGCCTTACCCCATGTTGTTATTGTATTCCGCATTTTTATTGCTATTGTTGTTCGTTGTCTTGCCTAACCTCGTCGTTAGGCGCCATCACGACCTGGACCGGTTTTGGGTCGTGACACTTTATTTACCCTAAAATAATGATTTAGATCTTTTAAGATATGTTTAAAAAATTTCTTATTTTTGTTAAAAATCTTCATTATATTTCCGCGCACCTGTCTATGAATGTTTTTTCTGCAAGTTTCGTTAAAAAAAAATTCTGACCAATCTCATTTGCCCTAAAAATTGGGCTCATATCTTTTTAAGATCTATTCTGGTTCTATTTTGGTTGAGTATCTTCTTAATGTTCCCGTATACCTGTCTATGCATTCTATTAAAATTTTCGTGATGTTGCTGACTAGTTTTATTTGTCCTAAAATTAGGGCACAGATCTGTTATGGTTCTTATTTTTTGTTAACATTTTTTTCCTCCATGTTTTCCTATATTTGTTTGTGTGCATGCTATTATGATTTTCTTTTTCTTATTCCGACTAATTTTACTTACCCCTAATATTAGGGTTTCGATTCTTATTTTATTTTTTCTTACTGGTTCTGTCTATCTATTTATGACTCTTGCCTTTAATTTAAAATTCTGTGATTCCAAGACTTGTCTGATCCCTTAAATCACTGTGACTACAGTTTACGCGTCTATGCACCGTCATTTCTGGCTTACCTTAATAATGTTTTGAGTTCTTTCCTTAATTTGTTGATTGATTATTTCCATGTTTATGTACCCTAGTCTAATGCTATTTAAACCCCTTCCTCTTTCCCCTTAGAACAAGACTAAGAACTCGAAACTACTTTCACTCAAAAACTCTATACTTTATACTACTATATTATTTTTTGATTCCTGGACAGCTGGAGGCCAAGGCCATAAATCTACATTGTCACTTGCTGCTATTGATGATCATTGCCTCATTGCTTAACCTTTTCCGTTTCATCTAAATTAGTAAGTCACTTAAACCTCTCTATCATTTTAATTGCTCAACATGCTACTGTTATATATTCATTGCTCTATGTGTGTTAGGCTTGTTTTAACTTAGTCTACTAATTGATGAAACTAGTTTAATTATGTACACCTAAGACTCTCTTCAAGTGTGGCTAACATATTTCCCTAAAACTGGTTCAGCATGTATCTCTTAGTTTGTTTTCGAATCTGTTAGTATGCCATTCCATTGATCCTGTGCTGTGCTCACTATGCTATTAGTTTTTACTGATCACTAGCATGATGTTTTCATAACTTATCTTAATTCTTTATTGCCTTTGTGAAGTATGTTTTGATCCCTTGTTAAAGTTTCAAACTTATTGGTTTCAAAACTTATTAATTTCAAAGTGTCTTTCTCTGTTTCTTTGTGTGACCCTACCCCCTAAGCCTAACTCCAAATCCTGCCCCGCACTCTTTTAGATCCCAAAGATCTTTGCTAAAATAATTTGATGTATTTTCCTTGGCCTTCTTGGTGCGAGCACTACTCAAGGTCCTATGAGACCCTCGTGAACTCTAAAACACCAGGATTTGTTCCATAATTTTCCCTTAAACTGATTCTAATCTTTTCACTCTAGTGTGAGTACTGCCCGGCTTCCATGAAGCCCCTTGGGAACTCTGACACACTAGAGGGCTGGGCTTGGTATGCTTGTGCTTTAAAACAAAAGTGAGTCAATCACTTTGTGGTTCTATGAACACTGGCTTTAGGAGAAATTGTGAATGGAAGGGCATGGCCCATCCAGATGTTGTTTTAGGCATGCTGAAGGCTTCCTATAGTTTACACACTTTGTAATTTATTCAATTGATTTCGGTCTGTAATAATTGTTTGTAATAACAATTGGGGGTGATAATTGTCACGACCCAAAATCCTAATTCAGGTCGTGATGGCACCCGACAGCGGGGTCAGGCAAGCCAACACTCAATTTACCAAGGGTTCCTTCTTATTTGATTAAACATCTCAACATAAACCAAGTTTTTAAAGCTCAAAACATTTCCGAAAAGAATAATTAACCAGTTTTAGCCAAAAGCAATCATAATTAGGCGTGGGTCGTGATATATACAGCCCCGTAATCCATAATAACTACCACGTGTGTGCCAGGTGTAGCGCCCCCTTTTTCCTCGCACAGGTTAGGTACGGAGGGATCGGGTTTATGACATTTTGGACGACTCCTTAAAGGAAAGGTTTAAGGAAGAGTCACCACCTAACGATTTTTATGGTGAGTTAGGGCACCTAGAGTAAATAACTCATGAACTAGTTAGCATTACCAGAGATTGGGTAAGGGATTGAAATTATCCCAAGGGGAAGGTGTTAGGCACCCCTCAAGATCCACAACTGTGGGTCCCAGCCAAGAAGTTTTGTGAATTTAGACAGACAAACAAGTAATAGGTGAGGCTCAGATAAGAGGGGATTTCACACAAAGCATAAACTTATTAAAGGTTTTTTGAAAACATTACAAAATATTCAAAGAAAATATCCTAGATTTAAAGTAATACGGATCACATCAATGCAATACCTGGTATTTCACTTCCTCAAAGAGGCGGCTACACGTGGTATTAGCGCACCGGTCATCATATCCGTATTCTACCCTTCCCACCCCGTAAAGGTCATTTAAAACGCGTGTGTGTTGGTCGCGAAAGCTTATTGCGTGCTATTACCCGTCCCATCCTATAAGTCCCGGAGGGTATTTAGGACTACTATTCCTACGAGGTAAGTACTAGGATGAACCCTTAGGTTTAAAGGACAAAATGCTAAGCGACATACATAACAAATAGGACTACATATAAGGGAACATATGAAGACAAATAAGGGCTCACAGATCCCTCCACAAGTGAACACATAAATAGCACATCTAAGTCACAGTCAAGTCTCAAAGACATGATTAAAACAGAGGTTTAGAGCTAAGACAGTAAGTTTCAAAAGGATATGTTTTAAAAAAAATTAGTGATGAAGCAGGAGATTTAGTTAAGACCGGATAGTTTGGAAAGAGTGATTGATTTTAAGAGCAGTGCTTTAGAGACAGCAGTAAGAATTAAAGGTGCATAGCGGTTTAAAGTTTTCAATAAAAGAGAAGAACAACTCTTAGAAAATCAGTAATCAGGAGTGGACAAGATTTAAATAAGACAGTAATTCCAAATAGGAATCCAATAATCCAAAATGAGGTAAGGATCCAATAGTTTACGAGAGTTTAGTAAAAGAAGAGTTAGTAAGTCATTTCGAAAAAAACAAGAGTTTAGAATATAGGGCAAGTGTTCAAAATAGAATGGTTTTTGAGCAGAATGAGGTAACTTTGAAATCCAGTAGTTTAAAACATGACAGAACAAGAATCAGATAAAATTTCAGTAAAGAGGAAATAAATGCATGATTTCAAGATTCTGTGATAAAAAACGGAAGAATTTTGAAGTAAAGTAGGATGAACTTCAAAGAGATAAAAAACAAGAGTGAAAGAAAACAACAAAGTTTGAGAATCCCAAAAGGGACTGATTGTTCCTAATACTAGCAAGCAAACAACAATTAGTTCGTTTTAATACGTATTAGGCCTAAAGTTTGCCTAGGCGTCGTATACGTTGCCTACTTAAAAGGGGTGTACATGCATGTTTAATCTTGACTTTAAGAGGGATACATTTGCAGAAACATTTCAAACAGTTAACCACATTTTTTAACGAGATTATTAGATTAACATACTGATTAGGTGTTCAACAATTGCAATTCGAGACAAACATGCTAAAAGGTATAATCCTAAGAACATGATATTTTAATGCACATATGAATACCCTAAAACGTGGTTTCTATATGCTATGACTATGAAAATGCAGTAATAATGCCTTATAACAGTTTTATCATTTGTTACAGTTATTACTGTGATCATGGCTTGCAAAATGAGTAAAGTAGACATGCTGAAAAATAAAGGAACCTAAGCAGGATTTCTAATGCATGAGATTCATGTCCTAGACAGGTTATCTATTGCACATGTAAGTAAGAAAACCCTATGAGCATGTTTACTACCCATTACTAGACTAAGCATGCATAGTCCCCCATAATCACTATCCAAACCCCAATATTTGTTTACAAGTTATTACAAACCAATAATAATGAATTACAGTAGCAAAAGGAAAATAAGAAGTTACTTCTATAGGGAGCCTTCAATCAGGCCCAATCTTCCAACCTCACTCCTTTCGAGTTTCACAGCCTTAATATGGTCTGGGTGCGGCAAAGCTCCCTAGGGCCCTCATTGGGTCCCTGGCCAATACCAGCACCCAAACAAATTGCTAAAAGTTGAGACAAGTGCAGTGTGGAATTACTAGCCTTGTGTGTCAGAGTTCAATGAGTACTCAGAGGTACTCAAGTAAATGCTCATACGAAGGGGGTAGGACTTAATTTCTAAGAGTAGTGTGAAGGGCAAGAAGGAGAGGAAAGTTTGTAGTTTGAAGAAAAGAGTTTATGAAACTAGAGTGTTTTTTTGAAAGAATAGCTCTTGAAAGCAATAGAAGTACTAATTACAAAAGTTCAACAGTCTAGGATTGCACACAAGGACAATGGGGTAAGGGGACAAGTAGATCACATAATAACAGAGAGATACATAGACTTAAGAAACCCATTTAAGCATGGTTACACAAATCAAAGAGGTTTAGGGGACCAAGAAATGGCCAAGTTTAGACATGATAATAGACAGTAACAGAATGCAGTTATAACAGGTGAGAGTAAGAGCAAATAATAGTCATATAAGCATGTAAGTCATAAAGCAGGATTAGTACTAACAGCTAAAAAGGTTCAGGGAGATCAGGGGACACATGACACTGAACAGGAAAGGAAATAGCCTAACAGATGTATACAGGAATAGGCAAGGCCTATGACAAGTATTGATGCAGTCATAAACATGTAAAGAGATAAGCATGGAAGGTATTAATAGACAAACAAGAAGTTAATTGCATGTTGAACAGTAGAAGCATAGGCAGAGAACAATTAAGAATATGATAAACTGAAATAGTAATAAACACATTGGTTTGGAACTTTGGAAATTAATCAGGACATACCAGTGATAAGAGAGCAAAGCATAATGCAAACGGTAAAGCGTGAGCACAATATAAGCCTTGGCTTTCAACCGGCTAATAATAGAGAAAAGCAGAGAACAGTAGTAGATAAAATAGAAAGAGAGAAAGAGCACAAGAGAGAGAGCTTAGAACAGTATTCTTGTTCTGTGTGTGTGTCTGTGTCTAGAAGACCTACCTAATGAGAGTAGAAGAGGACAATATATATAGTGATTTGAAAGCAAGGCAAATAAGGTAAGAATCAGATTATAGAACTCAGAATCAATTAGAGTAAAAAATCAGTCCAAGTCCTCCCTTAATTAAGGGAACCACTTCAAATGGTAAAGGGACGAAACACATTAAGGAAAGAAATCATACATAGCTGGAGTATAACAAATAAGGAAAGATTCCAAACAGTACAGGTATAGCACAGGTAATTAGGGCTAGGTTCATAAAAGTCCTAATTAAGGAAAAAATATTAAGAATCAATTAACAATGTAGTCAACCACACAATAAGGCAAGAAAATAATTTAAAGGTCGGCAATCACTAAAGGATATCACCACAGGAATCACAAGAAATTTGGGATTCACATAAAAGTAGTACTGAGTAAAGGAAATTAATATAAATTTATGTGAATAAACAAAAATAAACATATTATAGGCAGGACGAAACGAATTAGAAACATTAATAAGCTCAACGGGGTAAAAAATTACAGAAACTTGAAACAAATTCATGAGAAGCAGATATACAGACAAATCGAATGAACCAATCAGCAAAGACGAACTCAGAACCCAAGAATAAAGCCAAACAATTAGAGGTATCCAATTGGACTAATTAGGGTTAAAAGGAAGTTAAACAAATCGATTAAACACATAAGAATCAAGGAATAATACTAAGAAAATCAGTGAAAATCGTTTTGAAGACAGCTTTCAGAAACCCTAGTTTAAAAATTGAAAGATCGTTTAAAGATGAATGTTTTTCAGAGAAAACATGTAAAAAAGCTTAGTAATATCGTAGATCTAAAGCAGATCTAGAGGAAATCGAAGAGACATAGGGCTAGGGTTTCGTGGGAAATAGAACTGTCGAAGAACCTGGCATAAAAACTCGAAGGCAGCAGTGGTTATGGCACTATCGAGTCAAACCCCGTCGGAGAAAGGCCAGAAATAACCCAGGCAGGAGCTACGGTGGTCGTCTGGCATGGTCGAAACCCTTTAAAGGTCTCAGAGGCGAAGAGAACCGGAGAGATAAGGCGTCTAGGCGGCTGGTGGTCTAAAGGGGAGAGGCTGGAGGTGGCCGGAGACATGCTGAGGGCCATCGGAGAAAGGAGGAGAACCAGAAGGTTCTAGAGAGAAGAAGGAGGGAAAGAGACGAGTAGAGGGAGAGACGGTTCTCGAAGAGTGAGGGTCAGGGGGGGGTCGTTTGGGGTTAATTTAGGTAAGAAAATATCTGGGCCATTGATCTCATTTGATCAACGGCTCAGATCGAGTGAAGGTTGGGCCGGGTTAAATTTGAATTGGGCTAGATGTTAGATACCCAATAAAATAGATAATTAATTAGTTAAAATATCTAATAATTATGAAAAGATGAAATTAAGTTTAAATAGGTAAAATTACAGTAATTAACCAATATTAAGTGTAAGAAATGCATAAGTTTCGAATTAAAATAATACAAAATGTCCAATTGGGCCATAACTGCAAAATTGTTGTAATTGAAATTAAATAAGACCCAATTGGCTAATTTGTAAAATAATTGGATTTTAATAGATAGAAAATGATTATAAGTAACATACTGAGCTAGGAAATATTTTTGAAATTATTAAGAGCATAATTTATGAAATATTTAAAAGAAACAGGAAAATAACTTAATAAAAATATGAAATATAGGAAAATATACTCATTATTACGAAGAGTAATTTAGAAAGCTTATATGCAAATTTGCAAATAACTTGAGGAAAAATTGGGTATCAACAACTGCCCCTCTTTACCCGGGAAGGATGAAAGAGTTGTCGGGTAAAGATATGATGGCCAATTTTGACCGAGATGAAACTTGTGAGATAGGATTAGGCCGCACCCTGGCTTCTGAGCTGCCTACATATCCCTGGTTTTACAGGAATCGGGTCGTATGTAGTTCCGGAATCATCGGCAAAATATACCGGTGATGTTTCACAAGAACGGACGCAAGGTGCGAGGTAAGGTAAATTCAGAAGGTCTTACGGGGTTGTTTTGGGAGAACTGTAGTGGTCCGCTCCCGCCTGGTTGGCTGTTCCGGCCGAATTACCTGCAAATAAATAATAAGCATATATCGTGCATAATATAAATATGATGCAAGTTCCCGTTGGACTATGAATGTTGTCTTTGGACAATTTAGGATGATGTCCTTAGACCATGATGTCCTGGGCCATGAATCGCTTGAACCGAGATTCGCAATGAAATGATGTTCTCGGGCCATGAGGATGGTGCCTCCGAACCATGGTGCCTTTGAATAATGATATGCAGGTTGAATAAAAGAGATCCTTATGCCATGAAATGATGTTCTCGGGCCATGAAGATAGTGCCTCTGAACGATGACGCCTTTGGACAAGTTGGCGATATTTCAGCCCATGGAGAATGCAGTAGTATGATGCTAACAAGACAGATTTTAGTCTTGCGATTTGCGAAAGAAAAGAGGGGCATAGCTTAGCCCGAAAGAAAGCGTAAATAAATAATGTCACGAAAGGCGAGTGCCTTGAAAGGTAGATAGGAGCTTTATGCAATGAAATAAGATGCAGGGGAGGTAGCGTGGAACCTCGGAAGGCAGAATAGTAGCGTTATGCAGTGTAAGAAATAAAATGCAAGGGAGGTAGCGTGGAACCTCGTAAGGCAGAATGGTAGCCTTATGCAGTGCAAGAAATAGAGGTAGCGTGGAACCTCGGAAGGCATAATAATAGCCTTATGCAATGCAGGAAATAAAATGCAGGGGAGGTAGCGTGGAACCTCGGAAGGCAGAATGGTAGCCTTATGCAATGCAGGAAATAAAATGCAGGGGAGGTAGCGTGGAACCTCGGAAGTCAGAATAATAGCCTTATGCAATGCAGGAAATAAAATGCAAAGAGAGGTAGCGTGGAACCTCGAAAGGCAGAACAATAACCTTATGCAATGCAGGAAATAAAAATGCAAAGGGAGGTAGCGTGGAACCTCGGAAGGCAGAATAGCCTTATGCAATGCAGGAAATAAAAATGCAAAGGGAGGTAGCGTGGAACCTCGGAAGGCAGAATAACCTTATGCAGTTCGGGAAAATAAAATGACAGTAAGAGTTCTTAGTTGATGATAAACTGCAGTGATATGATTGTGGTGAATAAGCGCTATTTGCAATTATAGTAAGTGTCACCATGTGCAACTAGTTTGAGAGCGTCTTTTGAAAGATATACGTCCTGCGGAGATAATAATATGTTTTGGGCTTTTTCCGTCTTTGTGCCTGCATCCAAAGAAAAATCGTGAGTTCTGTAAAGGGGAGAAGGTCAGTTCGCATTCCCGCTGGCTTTACTCGACATGTCTGCTTGATAATGATAATGTTGTTGGTATCACAGGGGTAGCATCGCTAAACAAGTTGTTTTTGAGAAAAACTAAACATGAATGGTTTTGTAAAAATATGATATAACATAAAATTGAAAAAATAATTTTCTTTTGGATGAACCGACGATCATGACGCGGTTCGAGACATCGCAACCTCTCTTGCTATGGAATTTCAAGGGACCTCCTTGAAATTCTTCCCCAGTTTGATAGGTGAATGCTTCTGACTGTTACTTGTGTGGCGCTTGATTGGACTTGATTCGGAATTTTGAGGTCCCTCCTCAAAATTCTGCCCCAGTTTCCATTCGTGGGGGAAATGAAATTTTTATTAAAATGTGACCGAACCCATAGGGCTGCCTACGTATCCCCTCTTAAACAGGAATCAGGTCAGTCGTAGTTCAATTTACAACATTGATAAAACATAGAGAGTTACACATAGTAGCGTTGGACTGCATCTGAGTTGATTGGCTTTGGCCAGATTTCTCCATCCATTTTTGCAAGTATAAGTGCTCCTCTTGTCAGCACTCGGTGTACCATGTATGGGCATTGCCAATTGGGAGAGAATTCCCCTTTTGCTTCATGTTGATGAGGAAAGATTTTCTTTAACACCAGCTGCCCCGGTGTGAATCATCTTGGTTTGACTTTCTTGTTGAAGGCTCTGGCCATTCTGTTCTGATATAGCTGACCATGACAAACTGCGTTCATTCTTTTTCCATCTATGAGGGCTAGCTGTTCACAACGACTTCTTACCCATTTTGCATCGCTGAGCTCGGCTTCTTATATGATTCTCAGAGATGGAATCTCGACCTCGGCAGGAATGACGGCTTCTGTACCATATACCAACGTATAAGGGGTTGCCACAGTTGACGTGCGGACTGTGGTGCGGTATCCCAATAAGGCGAATGACAGCTTCTCATGCCACTGCTTGTACTTTTCTATCATCTTTCTCAGTATCTTCTTGATGTTCTTGTTGGCAGCCTCGACGGCTCCGTTCATCTGAGGTATGTATGCTGTAGAATTCTTGTGCTTGATCATGAAGGCTTCACACATTGTTTTCATCAGGTCACTGTTTAGATTGGAACCATTGTCGGTGATGATATGCTTTGGGACTCCGAACCGACAAACAATACGGTCGCAGATGAAATCAGCTACCACTTTCTTGGTAACTGCCTTGTAGGATGCTGCTTCGACCCATTTAGTGAAGTAATCAATGGCGACCAGAATAAACCTGTGTCCATTGGAGGCGGCAGGTTCGATTGGTCCAATAACATCCATGCCCCAAGCGACGAACGGCCACAGCGAACTTGTTGCATTAAGCTCACTGGGAGGTACCTTTATCATATCCCCATGTATCTGGCATCGATGGCATTTCTGGACATACTGGATGCAATCCGTTTTCATGGTCATCCAGAAATAACCGGCCCGAAGTATCTTATTTTCTAGAACGAACCCGTTCATATGAGGACCGCATGTACCTGCATGTATTTCTTCCAGCAGTTTTGTTGCTTCTCTTGTTTTGACACACCTTAGCAAACCCAAATCAGGAGTCCTCCTGTACAGGATTCCTCCGCTATGAAAGAAATTATTTGACAACCTTCGAAGTGTGTGTTTCTGAGTAGCGTTTGCAGGCTCTGGATATTCTCCCTTTGCCAAGTACTCCTTAATATCATGACACCAAGGCTTTCCGTCTGCTTCTTCTTCAACATGGGCGCAGTTGGCCGGCTGATTGTGGATTCCCACCAGGATAGGATCAATGAAGTTCTTGTCTGGATGCTGGATCATAGATGACAAGGTGGCCAGTGCGTCGGCGAACTCATTCTGGATTCTGGGGACGTGCCGGAATTCTATCTTTGTGAACCTCTTTCTCAATTCCTTTACACGATGTAGATATGGCAATATCTTGGAATTCTTGGTCGTTCATTCTCCTTGGACTTGGTGTATCAATAAATCTGAGTCACCAATCACTAATAACTCCTGAACGTTCATGTCGATGGCCAAGTTGAGCCCTAAGATGCAGGCCTCATATTCAGCCATGTCGTTGGTGCAGGGGAACCTGAGTTTGGCGGATATCGGATAATGCTGACCGGTTTCCGATATTAAGACTGCTCCAATACCTACACCTTTGAAGTTTGCGGCCCCATCAAAGAACATCCTCCAACCATCGTAGGATTCTGCAATGTCTTCTCCTACGAATGATACCTCTTCATCGGGAAAATACGTTTTCAGTGGTTCGTATTCTCCATCCACAGGATTTTCAGCGAGATGATCTGCTAGGGCTTGTCCCTTGACCTCTTTCTGAGTCACATAAATAATGTCGAATTCACTTAACAGGATCTCCCATTTGGCCAGTTTTCCATTAAGCATGGGCTTCTACAAGATGTATTTCAACGGATCTATCCTTGATATAAGGTACGTCGTATATGCACAGAAATAGTGCCTCAGCTTCTGTGCGACCCAAGTCATAGCGCAGCAAGTGCGTTCTAATAGAGAGTATCGGGCCTCATACGGAGTGAACTTCTTGCTGAGGTAGTAAATTGCTTGCTCTTTTTTCCTGTCTCGTCATGTTGCCCAAGAACGCAACTGAAAGCTCCATCCAAAACAGCAAGGTAGAGTAGCAAAGGTTTACCTGGCTCGGGTGGTACCAGGACTGGTGGTGTTGAGAGATACTCCTTGATTTTGTCGAAGGCCCTTTGACAATCCTCGGTCCATTTGGTTGCAGCATCTTTTCTCAACATCTTGAAAATGGGTTCACAAATGTCGGTAGACTGGGCTATGAACCTGCTGATGTAATTGAGTCTCCCCAAGAAACTCATAACATCCTTCTTGTTCTTCGACGGCGGCAATTCTTGGATGGCTTTGACCTTTGATGGATCCAGTTCTATTCCTCGGCGACTGACAATGAACCCCAGTAACTTGCCAGCAGGAACCCCGAATGCACACTTTGCAGGGTTAAGTTTCAGATTGTACTTCCTTAACCTGTTGAAGAATTTTCTCAAATCTTCCATATGGTCAGCGGCCTTATTTGATTTGATGATGACGTCGTCTACATATACCTCGATCTCCTTGTGAATCATATCATGAAATATAGTAGTCATAGCCCTCATGTAGGTGGCCCCTGCATTCTTCAGACCGAATGGCATCATCTTGTAACACTACACTCCCCACGGCGTAATGAACGTCATTTTCTCAGCATCTTCCTCGTCCATCCAAACCTGATGGTAACCGACAAAACAATCAACAAAGGACTGCAGCTCATGCTTGGCGCAGTTGTCAATTAGGATGTGTATATTTGGCAAAGGGAAGTCGTCTTTCGGACTGGCCCGGTTGAGATCCGGAGAGTCGACGCAGACTCTGACCTTCCCGTCCTTCTCTGGCACAGGTACAATGTTGGCTAACCATGTAGGATATTCGACAACCCGGAGAACCCCGACGTTGATCTTCTTGGTGACCTCTTCTTTGATTTTCAAGCTCATGTCTGGTTTGAACTTCCTGAGTTTTTGTTTCACCGGTGGGCATGTTGGATTGGTTGGCAGCTTGTGGGCCGCAATAGATGTACTGAGGCTAGTCATGTTATCATATGACCAGGCGAATATGTCCTCATATTCTCTTAAGAATTCCGTATATTTCTCCTTTTCTGACGGCGACAGATGAATGTTGATGCGTGTTTCTTTGACGTTCTCTGCGTTTCCCAGGTTGACGACCTCAGTCTCGTCCAAGTTAGACTTAGGTATATTCTCAAAGTTCTCGACCTCTTTAATAATATCCTCAGGTATATCATCCTCGTTTGACTCGGAATCCGTTTGTTGCGTTGCCTCATTGCATGTCACAATCGTCGGTTCATCAAGATAAGTAATAGTAATGCTGTGTAAATAAAGTAATGGGGAGGAAAATAGTAGCAAGTAAATATAAGATTTATAAAGAAACTGGAAATGCTTTGATAAATTTAATAAGAGTTTGAACATGAGAGCTCTTTCTTGCAGAAATTAAAAATGCGAAAAGGAAGAAAATTCTTTAAATAAATAAACTGTAAATAATGCTTGTTTTGTTAGCCTTGCTACCCCGAGGCTCGAAGGGCTTTGGTTGTCCTGACAGACCAATTCTTGAGATATGATCCTTTGCTCACGGCCTGTATGGAAGGGCCTTTGGATCTTGTGCGATAGACTGATGATGCCAGAATACAAGAACTAACCTTTGGGGAGGGGAATAATAAATAAAGGAAAAACAAAATAGTAACGAAGTCAGTGAGGATTATAAAGAATATTGCGGTATATTAAACACGTAATGCGAAAATGTAAAATGCATCCTAAGTTGGGGAACCTCTTTGTGCCCGAGGTAGGCCTAGCGACAAATTAATTTGGAGAACTTGAAATGCTAAATGCCTCATTTTATTGATGTAAAAATGGACGAATCCAGAAACAATACAAAAACAATAAGCAAGAAATGAAATCACTAAGGTCCATCAGCCTTATTACATTGGTAAAGCGGAAAAGAAAATCCTATCTAATTGGGTCCCAGAAGTGTCACGACCCAAATCCTACTTCAGGCCGCGATGGCGCCCAACGGCGGGGTTAGGCAAGCCAACATGAATGATACTAAGTGTTATCCTTCCCATTTTGATCATTTATTCCAACGTCTACCAGTTTTAACAATTATTAGCATGATGATAACGGGTGATATCAAATAGAATCATAACAAAACATGGCCAAAAGATAAGTGTATGTATAAATATACAGCTCACAACCCAAAATATACGCTACGTGTGTGCCAGGAACTAGTGTCACGAGTGTCACGGGAAACTATCTGACTATACAAGGATAAAATATATACACGTCCACGGTCTGAATGAAATAGACGGGGAAAATGACAAAAGAAACTCCAGGGTGCTTCCAGGGATCGCCAGGAAGAGCGGCTCACCGTGAAGTCTAATCAACACAAGTCAGTATATAGCACCGTCCTGATAGTCAGATGTACCAGCCTCCGGACCTGTACAGTCAAGTACACAAGAAGAAGTGCAGCATGAGTACATAATAAATATGTACCCAATGAGTATCCCTTCTAAACTCGAAGGACTAGTGATGAGAGGTCGACTAAATACTCACTAAGGTCCAGCAATATAATATATATCGAGATATGGCTAAAGCAACTAGGCATGTGAGCAGTAAACAACCAGTACATAGCGAGTAATGTAACCCAGGTAAATATCAGAAAAATGAATAGCAAAGTACCAAAATCCTCTCATAACCAATACCTGACAAACCCGTTACAAGTGACTCAAAACTCGAGTGATCATACACATACCAGGACAAGACAACCGGCCGGAGTCATAAGGGTGGTCATAAGGACTGAGGTCATAAGCTAACCTACGATTGTGAATCATACATGCGACTCGCTTGGTGACTCGATATAATAAGCTGACCCACGATCGCGCATCGTACCTGCGACTCGTGTGCTGACTCGATAATGATAAGCTGGCCCACGATCGCATATCATACCAGCGACTCGTGTGCTGACTCGATAATAATAGTAATAAGCTGACCCACGGTCGCGCATCATACCTGCGACTCGTGTGGTGACTCGATAATAATAGTAATAAGCTGACCCACGGTCGCGCATCATACCTGCGACTCGTGTGGTGACTCGATAATAATAGTAATAAGCTGACCAACGGTCGCGCATCATACCTGCAACTCGTGTGCTGACGCGATAACAAGTGCGCATATATATATACAAGTACATATGTGTACCAACTCAACAGTGAACTCAACAGGACTGTCCCAATACCACATATAGTCAAGTGGGATTTGACTCATAATGTTTCACCTTTCCACATCACCTCAACAGTAATCACAACTCATAGCACATACAAGGTACAAATAAGGCACATAGAGGCATGCTCGTGAGTCCTAAAGCTACCTGACATAGCATTATAGTCTCCACGTACGGACTCTCGTCACTTGGTACGTACGCGGACCCCACAACATATATACATAGCAAATAAGGAACCTAGGGGGACATTTCCCCCTTACAAGGTTGGAAAAGAGACTCACCTCATGACGAAATCACCCATCGGATCAAGGAGGCGCCCGAAATCTCCTAAATATACCCTCGACGGCTCGCAACTAGCAAAATATAGTATAATTAAATCAATTCAAGCTCAAGGAAGAAGAATTAACCAATTATCCCAAAGTTAGACATTCTTGAAAGATTTTGAAATTGTGACCCCGGGCCCACACGTTCGAATCCCAAAAATTCTCGAAGGAATCACTTACCCGAAGCCTAAGGATCATAATTATGTGACTTATACTTGAATTCATAACAAGAATTGGATAATTCACCAAATTCCCAAAAATCCCATTTACTACCCCAAATCTAGGTTTTACTAAGATTTAGTAGTTAATTCCCTTGTTAATTCACATATTAGACTAGACAAACAGATTGAAATTACTCACCTTTGATGGACTTGGTCGTGGGCAGGTTTTCCCCAAGCTTGAGAGCTCTTTAATGGAGGTTGAGTGAGAAAAAGATGAAGGAAATCCGTGTTTTGGGCATTTAAATATGCCTGCCTACAGGGGTTCCGCACCTGCGACCCTTGGGACCTCACTTGTGGTCCCGCACCGACGAGAAATGGATCGCACCTGCGAAAAAAGGAGAGGGGGCTGGGTGTCGCACCTGCGGAGGGGTTTCCGCACCAGCGGACCCGCTCCTGCGAAACTTGCTCCGCACCTGCGATTCAAGAGGAGCTCACCCGAGGTCGCACCTGCGGAGCTGGAGACCGCACCTACGGCTCCGCTCCTGTGGAAATGGAACCGCACCTGCGAAGATCCCGCACCTGCGAAGCTGGGACCACACGAGCAGTCCCGCGCCAGTGGCTGGGCGACCGCACCTGCGGTCACACCAGCAACAGCTGCACCAGCAGTTGTGCTAGCTAGTTTTTGGCCTCGTGTGGTGTCCGGGAGGAACCTGGGCCCACCCGAGCCCCCGTCTAAATATACCAACAAATCCCAAATCATAATTACGGACTCACTCGAGCCTACGGAACGCTCAAAACATTGCTAAAACTCAAAATCACATCCCAAAACCCCTGAATTCATAACTTAAGACTTTGAAACTCTAGATTTCTATAACGATGCGCCGAACCGACCTATACAACTCGGAATGACTTCAAACTTTGCGGACAAGTTATAAATGACATGACGGAACTATTCCCATTTTCGGAATTCCGTTCGGACCTTGATAGCGTAAAATACCGTCCCAAACCAAATTTCAAACTTAAGGAAATCCTGATTTCCATTTCGGGCGCCGAAATGCTCCCGGATCATCGAAAACCCGTGCCGAACATACGCCCAAGTCCGAAATCATCATACGAAGCTATTGGAGCTGTCAGAACTCGATTCCGAGGTAGTTCGCTCAAAATGTTGACCGAAGTCAAACTTGGCCAAATAGGCCAACCTTAAGGAACCAAGTGTTCCTAAATCACTCAAACCACTCCCAAATCTCAAACTACCCGTCCCCGCAAGTAATAAAGCACGAGTAGCCTCTATGGGAGGTTTCATTTAAGGGAACGGGATCCTAATATGCAAAATGACCGGCTGGGTCGTTACATTCTCCCCCTCTTAAACAAACGTTTGTGCTCGAACGGGTCTAGAATCATACCTGGACTGCTGAATAGCTGCGGATATCTGCTTCGCATGTCCTCCTCGGATTCCCAAGTCGCCTCCTCAACTGGTTTGCCCCTCCACTGGACCTTTACTGCCGAAACTGTCTTGGACCTCAACTGGCGGTCCTGCCTATCAACAATAGCTACTGGCTCCTCCTCGTAGCCTAACTTCTCATCTAACTGAATAGTGTTGTATCAACCACGTGAGAGAAGTTGGCGTGATACCTCCGAAGCATGGATACGTGGAAAACTGGATGAACTCCTGATAAGGCTGGAGGTAAAGCAAGCTCATAAGAGACCTCTCTGACTCGCCTCAACACCTCGAATGGACCTATAAATCTGGGGCTCAGCTTGCCCTTTTCCCCGAATCTCATGATACCCTTCATTGGCGAAACCTTCAACATAACCTTATCACCCTCCATGAATGCTACATCGCGCGCCCTTTGATCTACGTAACTCTTTTGCCTAGACTGCGCTGAGCAGAGCCTCTCCTGAATAATCCTCACCCTTTCCAAAGCATCTCTCACCAGATCTGTGCCATATAACTTGGCCTCGCCAGGCTCAAACCACCCAATCAAAGAACCACACCAGTGACCATATAAAGCCTCAAATGGAGCCATCTCGATGCTGGACTGATAACTATTATTGTATGTGAACTCCACCAAAGGCAAGAACTGGTCCCACTGACCCCCAAAATCAATCACACAAGCTCTAAGCATATCCTCCAGTATCTGAACTATACGCTCTGACTGGCCATCAGTCTGAGGGTGAAATGCTGAACTGAGGTCTATCTGAGTGCCCATCTTGCTGTGCAAAGCTCTCCAGAAGTGTGAAGTGAACTGATGACCTCGATGTGATATAATAAACACCGGCACACCATGCAACCGGACTATCTCTCGAATGTAAATCTGAGCAAGCCTCTCTGTAGTGTAAGTAGTAGCCACAGAAATGAAATGCGCTGATTTGGTCAATCTATCCACAATGACCCAAACCACGTCAACCTTCCGCAAAGTCCGAGGCAACCCAACCACGAAATCCATAGGGATACGCTCCCACTTCCACTCAGGAATGGGCATTTTCTGAAACAAGCCTCCTGGCCGCTGATGCTCGTACTTAACCTACTGACAATTAAGACACCTGGACACATATTGCAAAATGTCCTTCTTTATCCGCCTCCACCAGTAATGCTGCTTCAAATCACGATACATCTTCGTCACCCCTGGATGAACAGAATACCGAGAACTGTGCGCCTCTGCCAGAATCCTCTCCCCCAGGCCATCAACATCAGGAACACACAATCGGCCCTGGAGTCTCAGAACACCATACTCGCCCAAGGTAACCTCCTTGTCCCTACACTGGACCATCATATCCCGATGTTGTGCCAAATATGGATCGTCAAACTGCGGATCCTTAATCTCTCCCAATAATGAAGACTGAGCAACTACATGAGCTAGAACTCAACGAGGCTCCGAAAGTTCCAATCTCACCAGGCGCTTGGCCAAGGACTGAATGTCCAAGGCTAAAGGTCTCTCCTCAGCTGCAATGTAGGCCAAGCTACCCATACTCTCTGCCCTCCTACTCAAAGCATATGCCACCACATTTGCCTTGCTCGGGTGATATAGACTAGTGATATCATAGTCGTTCAACAACTCGAGCCACCTCCGCTGCCTCAGATTAAGGTCCCTCTACTTAAACAAATGCCGCAAACTGTGGTGATCAGTGTAGATCTCACAAGATACCCCATACAAGTAGTGCCGCCATATCTTCAAAGCATGAACAATCGCCGCCAACTCCAAATTGTGCACAGGGTAGTTCTTCTCATGAACCTTCAGCTGGCGTGAAGCATAAGAAATAACTCTGCCATCCTGCATCAACACACATCCCAACCCGACGCGTGAAGCATCGCAATACACAGTATACATCCCAGGCTTGGAGGGCAATGCCAGAACTGGAGTTGAGGTCAATGCTGACTTGAGCTTCCGAAAGCTCGCCTCACACTCATCGGACCATCGGAATGGGGCATTCTTCTGAGTCAATCTAGTTAGTGGAGCTGCAATAGAAGAGAGTCCCTCTACGAATCGACGATTATAGCCGGCTAGACCCAGAAAACTCTTGATCTCTGAAGTTGAAGTAGGACGCGGCTAACTCTGAACTGCCTCGATCTTCTGAGGATCAACCTTGATACCTTCTCCGGATACCACATGCCCCAAGAATGCCACAGACTCTAACCAGAACTCCCACTTGGAGAACTTAGCATATAGATTCTGCTCTCGCAAGGTCGGAAGCACAACTCTCAAATGTTGCTCGTGCTCACCCAGGCTCCGTGAGTAGATCAATATATCATCAATGAAGACGATGACGAAGGAGTCAATATACGGCATGAACAGCCTATTCATCAAGTCCATAAATGTTGTTGGGGCATTAGTCAAGCCAAAGGACATCACTAGGAACTCATAGTTTCCATATCTGGTACGAAATGCAGTCTTCGGAACATCTGAAGCCCGAATCTTCAACTGGTGATAGCCCGATCTCAGATCAATCTTAGAAAACACAAGACCACCCTGTAACTGATCAAACAAATCATCACTGCACGGTAGAGGATACTTGTTCTTGATGGTCACCTTATTCAGCTGGCGGTAATTATGCACATCCGCATAGACCCATCCTTCTTCTTCACAAATAAGACTTGAGCACCCCACGGTGACACACTCGGCCTAATAAACCCCTTGGCCAATAACTCCTCAAGTTGTTCCTTCAGCTCCTTTAGCTCCTTAGGAGCCATACGATAAGGGGGAATTGAAATAGGCTGAGTATCTGGAGCCAAATCAATACAGAAATCAATGTCCCGATCTGGAGGCATGCCGGGAAGATCTGAAGGAAATACATCTGGGAACTCCCGCACCACAGGCACTGAACCAATGGTAGGAGACTCGGATGTGGTGTCCCGCACATAAGCAAAGTAAGCCAAACACCCCTTCTCGACCATATGCTGAGCCTTCATAAAAGAAACGACCCGGCTAAATGCACTAACTGAAGAACCTCTCCACTCCAATCTCGGCGACTCAGGCATGGCAAAGGTAACTGTCTTGGCATGGAAATCCAACACAGCATGATAAGGAGATAGCCAATCCATGCCCAGAATAACCTCGAAATTCACCATGTCGAGCAATAACAAGTCGGCTCTGGTCTCAAGCCCACAGAAAGTAATCACACATGATCGGTAGACCCGGTCTACCACCATAGAATCGCCCACAGGAGTGGACACATACAAAAGAGAACCCAAGGACTCACGAGGAACATCCAGAAAATCGGCAAATAATAATGAAACATATGAGTATGTAGACCCTGGATCAAATAACACTGAAGCCTCTCTACCACAGACTGAAATAATACCTGAAATCACGGCGTATGAGGCCACTACGTATGATCTTGCCGGAATAACATAGAATCTGGTTGTAGCACCTGAAGACTGAGCTCCCCCAGAACGAGCTGGAGCTGACTGACCCCCTCCTGACTAGCCTCCCCCTCTAGGACAGCCTCTGCCAACCTGACCCCCACATCTAGGCGGTCGAACTACTGGTGCTGAAATCATAGGCTGGTGACTCTACTGCACGGCCTTGACCCGATAGTTGGGACAATCCCTCCTCACGTGGCCTAAGTCCCCACACTCGAAGCACCTCATATGTGACATACCCTGCTGCCCTAAAGAGTAAGAGTCCTGAATGGCCGGAGTGCGATGAGAATCATCTGGCACATCACTTAAATAGGAACCAGAGGATCTCTGACGGCTGGAGTAACCACTGGGTGAACTGTGGATGGCTGGAGGACGGTAGGAGAGCTCTGGCATGGCACTGAACTGAGGCCTCGCTGGAACACCCCTGGGAGGTAGTGGAGGTGCTGCATATGAAGGTCTGCTGGGCTGACCGCCTCCAAACTGACCCCTGCCCCTAGCTGGAGCACCCCTGAAATCACTTGAAAATCTGGCCCTTTTGTCCTGCTGACCCTGCTCTCTACTCTTCAGTCGGTATCCCTCAATCCGTTAGGTTATCTCGACTACAAGCTGGTACGGGGTACCCATCTCTACCTCTCTGGCCATAGAGGTCCTGATACCTGGATATAAGCCTGCTACGAATCGCCGCACCCTCTCGGCATCAGTGGGCAATATCATAAGAGCATGGCGTGATAACTCTGAAAATCTCGCCTCATAATCAGTCACGGACATCTGCCCCTGCTCTAACCGCTCAAACTGACCCTGAAGCTCCTCTCTCTCAGAAGGTGGAATGTATCTGTCAAGAAATAGCTGGGTAAACTGACTCCAGGTGACCGGAGGAGAATCTGCTGGCCTTCTATGAATATATGACTTCCACCAGCGGCGAGCTCTGCCCTCTAGCTGAAATGTAGTGAAGTCGACCCCATGCGACTCTAAGATCCTCATGTTATGCAGTCTGTCCCTGCACCTATCGATGAAATACTAGGCGTCCTCCCCCTGCTCACCCCCATAGACTGGAGGGAGAAGTCGAGTCCATCTATCTAACATCTTCTGCTGGTCACCCTCTGCTACTGGCTTGGACTCTGGCTGTGCTACTATAGGCTGAACCCCACCCACGGGCGGTGTACCCGGAGTGTGGTGTGTTGCTGCTGCCTATCCTGTGACCTGAGCGGTAGGGTTCTGGACTCCCCCTCCCGCCTGGGAAGTGGCAGGATCTGGTGGAAGTATACCTGCCTGGGCCATGGTGTCCATGAATCTCAACATGCGGCCCATGACCTCCTGGAAGCCTGGCTCCGTCATAAAATCAGCTGGTGCAGGAGCTACTGGAGGCAGCGCATCCCGCTCCTCAATAACAGGGTCATCTAGTGGTGCATCTGGTACATCTCTGGGATGCCCTCGTCCCCTACCTCGAGCAGGTTCCCTCCCCCTGCCTCGACCACGACCGCGGGCGGCAGGGGCAGCAGAATCCCCTGGCTCAGGAACGTCGGATGCACGCGTCCTCACCATCTGTGAGAGAATAGAAGAACAAATTGAGTACATCCTCGACTGCACGAGAGGATATGAACGAAGAGAAATTTCTTAACTCCCTATAGCCTCCTACAGATAAGTACAAACGTCTCCGTACCGATCCACAAGACTCTACTAGGTCTTCCCGTGACTCGTGAGACTACGTGAACCTAAAGATCTGATACCACGTTGTCACGACCCAAATCCTACTTCAGGTCGCGATGGCGCCCAACGGCGTGGTTAGGCAAGCCAACATGAATTATACCAAGTGTTATCCTTCCCATTATGATCATTTATTCCAACGTCTACCAGTTTTAAAAATTATTAGAATGATGATAACGGGTGATATCAAATAGAATCATAAAGAAACATGGCCAAAAGATAAGTATATGTATAAATATACAGCTCACAATCGAAAATATACGCTACGTGTGTGCCAGAAACTAGTGTCACGAGTGTCACGGGCAACTATCTAACTATACAAGGATAAAATATATACACGTCCACAGTCTGAATTAAATAAACGGGGAAAATGACAAAATAAACCCCAGGGTGCTGCCAGGGATCGCCAGGAAGAGCAGCTCACCGTGAAGTCTAATCAACACAAGTCAGTATCTAGCACCGGCCTGATAGTCAGATGGACCAGCCTCCGGACATGTACAGTCAAGTACAGAAGAAGAAGTGCGGCATGAGTACATAATAAATATGTACCCAGTGAGTATCCCGTCTAAACTCGAAGGAGTAGTGACGAGAGGTCGACCAAATACTCACTAAGGTCCAGGAATATAATAGATATCGAGATATTGCTAAAGCAACTAGGCATGTGAACAGTAAACAACCAGTACATAGCGAGTAATGTAACCCATGTAAATATCAGAAAAATGAACAGCAAAGTACAAAAATCCTCTCATAACCAATACCTGACAAACCGGTTACAAGTGACTCAGAACTCAATTGATCATACACATTCCAGGACAAGACAACCGGCCGGAGTCATAAGGGTGGTCATAAGGACTGAGGTCATAAGCTAACCCACAATCGCGAATCATACCTGCGACTCGCATGCTGACTCGATATAATAAGCTAACCCACGATCGCGCATCGTACATGCGACTCGTGTGATGACTCGATAATGATAAGTTGACGCACGATCGCGCATCATACTTGTGACTCGTGTGCTGACTCGATAATAATAGTAATAAGCTGACCCACGGTCGAGCATCATACCTGCGACACGTGTGCTGACTCGATAATAATAGTAATAAGCTGACCCACGGTCACGCATCATACCTGTCACTCGTGTGCTGACTCGATAACAAGTGCGCATATATATATATACAAGTACATATGTGTACCAACTCAACAGTGAAATCAACAGGACTGTGCCAATAACACGTATAGTCAACTGGGATTTAACTCATAATGTTTCACCTTTCCACATCACCTCAACAGTAATCACAACTCATAGCACATACAGGGTACAAATAAGGCACATAGAGGCATGCTCGTGAGCCCTAAAGCTACCCGACATGGCATTATAGTCGCCACGTACGGACTCTCGTCACTTGGTACGTACGCGTCACCCACAACATGTATACATAGCAAATAAGGAACCTAGGGGGACATTTCCCGCTTACAAGGTTGGAAAGGAGACTCACCTCGTGATGAAATCACCCCTCGAATCAAGGATGCGCCCGAAATCTCCGAAATCTACCCTCGACGGCTCGCAACTAGCCAAATCTAGTATAATTTAATCAATTCAAGCTCAAGGAAGAAGAATTAACAAATTATCCCAAAGTTAGACATTCTTGAAGGATTTTGAAATTTCGACCCCGGGCCCACACGTTCGAATCCCGAAAATTCTCAAAGGAATCACTTACCCGAAGCCTAAGGGTCATAATTATGTGATTTATACTTGAATTCATAACAAGAATTGGATAATTCACCAAATTCCCAAAAATCCTATTTACTACCCCAAATCTAGGTTTTACTAAGATTTAGTAGTTAATTCCCTTGTTAATTCACATATTAGACTAGACAAACAGATTGAAATTACTCACCTTTGATGGACTTGGTCGTGGGCAGGTTTTCCCCAAGCTTGAGAGCTCTTTAATGGAGGTTAAGTGAGAAAAAGATGAAGGAAATCTGTGTTTTTGGCATTTAAATATGCCTGCCTACAGGGGTTCCGCACCTGCGACCCTTGGGACCTCACCTGCGGTACCGCACCGGCGAGAAATAGATCGCACCTGCGGAAAAGGGCGAGGGGGCTAGGTGTCTCACCTACGAAGGGGTTTCCGCACCAGCAGACCCGCTTCTGCAGAACTTGCTCCGCACTTTCAATTCAAGGGGACCTCACATGGGGTTGCACCAGCAGTTGTTCTAGCTGGTTTTTGGCCTCGTGTGTTGTCTGGAGGCACCTTGGCCCACCCGAGCCCCTGTCTAAATAAACCAACAAGTCCCAAATCATAATTACGGACTCACTCGAGTCTACGGAACGCTCAATACATCGCTAAAACTCAAAATCACATCCAAAAACCCCTTAATTCATAACTTAAGACTTTCAAACTCTAGATTTCTATAACGATGCGCCGAACCGACCTATACAACTCGGAATGACTTCAAATTTTGCGGACAAGTCATAAATGACATGATCGAACTATTCCCAATCCCGAAATTCCGTTCGGGCCTTGATAGCGTAAAATCCCGTCCCAACCCAAATTTCAAACTTAAGGAAATCCTGATTTCCATTTCGGGCGCCGAAATGTTCCCGGGTCATCGAAAACCCGTGCCGAACATACGCCCAAGTCCAAAATCATCATACGAAGCTATTGGAGCTGTCAGAACTCGATTCTGAGGTCATTTGCTCAAAATGTTGACCGAAGTTAAACTTGGCCAAATAGGCCAACCTTAAGGAACCAAGTGTTCCTAAATCACTCAATCCACTCCCAAATCCCGAACAACCCATCCCCGCAAGTCATAAAGCACGAGTAGCCGCTATGGGAGGTTTCATTTAAGGGAACGATATCCTAATACGCAAAACGACCGGCTGGGTCGTTATAAGAAGGACCTTCTCCAAGCTTGTCCCTCTTGGCATATTTTTAGATCATGCTGAGTCTGGGGACTTCGTGCCTCGTTTCCTGCAAAACAAAAAGGTTAGACCCTTAACCCTACCGGACTCGACTATTTAACATCAATAATTAGGAAAGAGCATTTAGTTCTCCAAATAAATGCACAAAACGTGAAGGCGCCCGTTTGGGTTCCAGGGAAACCCAATGGATTTTGGACAAGGCTATCTTAAAGGTTATTGTGCGGATAACACATTAGCCTAGCTAGGTTTGACCATGATGCATGCAACATTACAATAGAGTAAGGTTTCTATGGGGTTTTAGACCGGTAACCTTGAGCGGACAACTCAAGGGGGAAGGCACGGAACCGTCAACTGCACCGCTGATCGACTAGTTTTACCGCAAATACGCCTTTTCGAATTTAGGGGGTGATAATATTGGAATAGCGCAACCACTCACTGTAAGCGTTGCTATAGGATTTTTTTTCTGGTACGAGTGGAATATGAATGCGGAGCATGATATGCAATAAATATCATTTAAACAAATAGGCATGTATTTTCACGTTGAGGAAAGCGGTAAAGAAAGGAAGTACAACAGTTATATTGGAAAGCGGTTACAAAGAAAACATGAAGATATGTCAGTTTTGTTCAGGAGAAATAAATACTTGCGAAAATTAAACAATTAACAGCATATAACGGGGAATAGGAAAAGGTGTAATCATTTAAATGAAAATTAAAGGTCCAAGTTCACAAAGCAAATTGTAATGGTATAAGCCTAGGGATTATCCCCAGCAGAGTCGCCATGTTGTCGCACCCCCTTTTTCCTCGCACGGGTTAGGTACGGAGGGATAGGGTTTATGACATTTTGGACAACTCCTTAAAGGAAAGGTTTGAGGAAGAGTCGCCACCTAACGATTTTTATGGTGCATTAGGGCACCTAGAGTAAATAACGCATGAACTAGTTTGCATTACCAGAGATTGGGTAAGGGCTTGAAGTTATCCCAAGGGGAAGGTGTTAGGCACCCCTCAAGATCCACAACTGTGGGTCCCAGCCAAGAAGTTTTGTGAATTTAGACAGACAAACAAGTAACAGGTGAGGCTCAAATAAGAGGAGATTTCACACAAAGCATAATTTATTAAAGGTTTTTTGAAAACGTTACAAAATATTCAATGAAATTATCCTAGGTTTAAAGTAATACGTATCACATCAATGCAATACCTGGTATGTCACTTCCTCAAAGAGGCGTCTACACGTGGTATTAGCGCACCGGTCATCATATCTGTATTCTACCTTTCCCACCCCGTAAAGGTCATTTAAAACGCGTGTGTGTTGGTCGCGAAAGCTTATTGCGTGCTATTACCCGTCCCATCCTATAAGTCCCAGAGGGTATTTAGGACTACTATTCCTACGAGGTAAGTACTAGGCTGAACCCCTAGGTTTAAAAGAAAAAATGCTAAGCGACATACATAAAACATAGGACTACATATAAGGGAACATATGACGACAAATAAGGGCTCACATATCCCTCCACAAGTGAACACGTAAATAGCACGTCTAAATCACAATCAAGTCTCAAAGACAGGATTAAAACAGAGGTTTAGAGCTAAGACAGTAAGTTTCAAAAGGATATGTTTTAAAAAAAACTTAGTGATGAAGTGGGAGATTTAGTTAAGACCGGATAGTTGGATAGAGTGATTGATTTTAAGAGCACTGCTTTAGAGACATCAGTAAGAATTAAAAGTGCATAGCGGTTTAAAGTTTTCAATAAAAGAGAAGAACAACTCTTAGAAAATCAGTAATCAGGAGTGGACAAGATTTAAATAAGACAGTAATTCAAAACAGGAATCCAATAATCCAAAATGAGGTAAGGATCCAGTAGTTTACGGGAGTTTAGTAAAAGAAGAGTTAGTAAGTCATTTCGAGAAAAACATGAGTTTAGAATAAGGGGCAAGTGTTCAAAATAGAATGGTTTTTAGCAGAATGAGGTAACTTTGAAATCCAGTAGTTTAAAACATGACAGAACAGGAATCAAATCAAATTTCAGTAAAGAGGAAATAAATGCATGATTTCAAGATTCTGTGATAAAAAACAGAAGAATTTAAGAGTAAAGTAGGATGAACTTCAAAGAGATAAAAAACAAAAGTGAAAGGAAACAGCAAAGTTTGAGAATCACAAAAGGGACTGATTGTTCCTAATACCAGCAAGCAAACCACAATTAGTTGGTTTTAATACGTATTAGGCCTAAAGTTTGCCTAGGCGTCGTATACGTTGCCTACTTAAAAGGGGTGTACATGTATGTTTAATCCTGATTTTAAGAGGGATACATTTGCAGAAACGTTTCAAACAGTTAACCACATTTTTTAACGAGATTATTAGATTAACATACTGATTAGGTGTTCAACAATTGCAATTTGAGACAAACATGCTGAAAGGTATAATCCTAAGAACATGATATCTAATGCACATATGAATACCCTAAAACATGGTTTCTATATGTTATGACTATGAAAATGTAATAATAATGCCTTATAACAGTTTTACCACATGTTACAGTTATTACTCTGATCATGGCTTGCAAAATGAGTAAAGTAGACATGTTGAAAAGTAAAGGAACTTAAGAAGGATTTCTAATGCATGATATGCATGTCCTAGACAGGTTATCTATTGCACATGTAAGTAAGAAAACCCTATGAGCATGTTTTCTACCCATTACTAGACTAAGCATGCATAGTCCCTCATATTCACTATCCAAACCCCAATATCCGTTTACAAGTTATTATAAACCAATAATAATGAATTACAGTAGCAAAAGGAAAATAAGAAGTTACTTTTAAGGGAGCCTTCAATCAGGCACAATCTTCCAACCTCACTCCTTTCGATGGTCTGGGTGCGGCAAAGCTCCCTAGGGCCCTCATTAGGTCCCTGGACAATACCAGCACCCAAACAAATTGCCAAAAGTTGAGACAAGTGCAGTGTGGAATTACCACCCTTGTGTGTCAGAGTTCAATGAGTACTCAGAGGTACTCAAGGCAGTGCTCACACGAAGGGGGTAGGACTTAATTTCTAAGAGTAGTGTGAAGTGAAAGAAGGAGAGGAAAGTTTGTAGTTTGAAGAAAAGAGTTTACGAAACTGGAGAGTTTTTTTGAAAGATTAGCTCTTGAAAGCAATAGAAGTACTAATTACAAAAGTTCAACGGTATAGGATTGCACACAAGGACAATGGGGTAAGGGGACAAGTAGATCACATAATAACAAAGAGATACATAGACTTAGGAAACTCATTTAAGCATGGTTACACAAATCAAAGAGGTTTAAGGGACCAAGAAATGGCCAAGTTTAGACATGATAATAGACAGTAACAGAATGCAGTTATAACAGGTGAGATTAAGAGCAAATAATAGTAATATAAGCATGTAAGTCATAAAGCAGGATAAGTACTAACAGCTAAAAAGGTTCAGGGAGATCAGGGGACACATGACACTGAACATGAAAGTAAATAGCCTAACAGATGTATACATGAATAGGCAAGGCCTATGACAAGTATTGATGCAGTCATAAACATGTAAAGAGATAATCATGTCAGGTATTAATAGACAAACAAGAAGTTAATTGCATGTTGAACAGTAGAAGCATAGGTAGAGAACAATTAAGAATATGATAAACTGAAATAGGACATACCAGTGATAAGAGAGCAAAGCAGAATGCAAAAAGTAAAGCGTGAGCACAATATTAGCCTTGGCTTTCAGCCGTCTAATAATAGACAAGAGCGGAGAATAGTAGTAGAGCGAATAGAAAGAGAGAAAGAGCACAAGAGAGAGAGCTTAGAACAGTATTCTTGTTCTATGTGTGTGTCTGTGTGTGTGTCTGTGTCTAGAAGACCTACCTAATGAGAGTAGAAGAGGACAATATATATAGTGGTTTGAAAGGAAGGCAAATAAGGTAAGATCAGATTATAGAACCCAGAATCAATTAGAGTAAAAAGACAGTCCAAGTATTCCCTTAATTAAGGGAATCGCTTCAAATGGTAAAGGTACGAAACAAATTAAGGAAAGAAATCATACATAGCTGGAGTATAACAAATAAGGAAAGACTCCAAACAATACAGGTATAGCACGGGTAATTAGGGCTAGGTTCATAAAGTCCTAATTAAGGAAACAATATTAAGAATCAATTAACAATGTAGTCAACCACACAATAAGGCAAGAAAATAATTTAAAGGTTGGCAATCAGTAAAGGATATCACCACAGGAATCACAAGAAATCAGGGATTCACATAAAATTAGTACTGAGTAAAGGAAATTAATATAAATTTATGTGAATAAACAAAAATAAACATAGTATAGAAAGGACGAAACGAATCAGAAACATTAATAAGCTCAACGGGGTAAAAAACCACAGAAACTTGAAACATATTCATGAGAAGCAGATATACAGACAAATCGAATGAACCAATCAGCAAAGACGAACTCAGAACCCAAGAATAAAGCCAAACAATTAGAGGTATCCAATATAACTAATTAGGGTTAAAAGGAAGTTTAACACATCGATTAAACACATAAAAATCAAGGAATAATACTAAAAATCAGTGAAAATCGTTTTGAAGACAGCTTTTAGAAACCCTAGTTTTAAAATTGAAAGATTGTTTAAAGATGAAGGTTTTTCAGAGAAAACATGTAAAGAAGCTTAGTAACATCGTAGATCTAAAGCAGATCTAGAGGAAATCGAAGAGACATAGGGCTAGGGTTTCATGTGAAATAGAACTGTCGAAGAACCTGGCATGAAAACTCGAAGGCAGCGGTGGTTATGGCACTATAGAGTCAAACCCCGCCGGAGAAAGGCCGGAAACAACCCAGGAAGGAGCTACGGTAGACGTCTGGCATGGTCGAAACCCTTTAAAGGTCTCAGAGTCGAAGAGAACCGGAGAGATGAGGCGTCAAGGCGGCTTGTGATCGAAAGGGGAGAGGCTGTAGGTGGCCGGAGACAGGCTGAGGGCCATCGGAGAAAGGAGGTGAACCAGAAGGTTCTGGAGAGAAGGAGGAGGGAAAGAGACGAGTAGAGAGAGAGACGGTTCTCGAAGAGTGAGGGGTCAGGGGGGGCGTTTGGGGTTAATTTAGGTAAGAAAATATCTGGGTCATTGATCTCATTTGATCAACGGCTCAGATCGAGTGAAGGTTGGGCCAAGTTAAATTTGAATTGGGCTGGGTAGTTTAGGGGTCTGATGGGTTGGGTAATTGGGTTTTATAATGTGGCTAACATTTAAATAAAATAGGGCTAGATGTTACATACCCACTAAAATAGATAATTAATTTGTTAAAATATCTAATAATTATGAAAAGATGAAATTAAGTTTAAATAGGTAAAATTACATTAATTAACCAATATTAAGTGTAAGAAATGCATAAGTTTCGAATTAAAATAATACAAAATGTCCAATTGGGCCATAACTGCAAAATTGTTGTAATTGAAATTAAATAAGACTCAATTGGCTAATTTGTGAAATAATTGGATTTTAATAGATAGAAAATGATTATAAGTAACATACTGAGCTAGGAAATATTTTTGAAATTATTTAGAGCATAATTTATGAATTATTTAAATATGAAATATTTAAAAGAAACAGGAAAATAACTTAATAAAAATATGAAAAATAGGGAAAAATACTCATTATTACGAAGAGTAATTTAGAAAGCTTATATGCAAATTTGCAAATAATTTGAGGAAAAATTGGGTATCAACACCAGGAACTAGTGTCACAAGTCCAACGGGCATACTAACAGAATATACAAAGGATGTAATATACAGTCCCACTGTCTAAAAGAAATAGACGGGAAATAAGCAAAAGAAGCTCCATGGTGCTGCCGAGGATCATCAGGAGAAGCAGCTCACTGTGAAGTCAGGTCCAACTAAAGGCAGAATCTAGCTCCGGTCTGATAGCCAGAAGCACCCGTCTAAGAACCTGTACAATTAAGTACAGAAGCGTAGCATGAGTACATAAACAAATATGTACCCAGTGAGTATCCAGTCTAATCTCGAAGAAGTAGTGACGAGAGGTCGACTTGATACTTACTAGGGTCAAACAATATGAAATATGTATATAACGGCGAAAGAATAATAGCATAAACGAATAGTAATAAAGAAATGAGCATCAAATATCATTCTCTAGTACCCTCGCACTACCTCTTTCCATGGTATACAAGCTGTTTAACCTTCTCTTTTTCCCAAAATCAACAGTTCAATTACAGGGCTCCTCATAATCTATCAAACATATAACGGACCGTGAATGTACGGCCAATACGGCGTGAAAAGTAAATGTGCACTGCCGAGGGTCGAACGGCCCCAACCATAGATGCATCTATCTACCCCGCTCGTGAATCGATCATGCGACGCGGTTGTCGTAATAAGAGGGTTGCCCGCTCGGGAATCATTCATGCGACTCGGGTTCCCGTATACATATACATAATCCTTAAGGAGTTCAGATAATTAACAGGGGTCCTTTCAGCATAAAAGGGATTCAATAATACCACTTTCGAAACATAACCCCATAGGCATTCATATATGAAAATTCCCAGGATATTAAACTACCTAGTCCACATACAAGATCGCGGATACAACACGTAAAGCATGCTGGTGAGTCCTAAACTACCCGATAAGGCATGATAGTAGCTACGCACGGACTCTCGTCACCTTGTGCGTGCGTAGCCCCCGCAAATAAGGACAAGCAATCATTTTTAATATCTATGGGGACAATTCCCTCTTACAAGATTAGAAAGGAGACTCACCTCGTGTCGAACCTACTCCTCGGGTTCGAGAAAGCGCCCGAAACTCCGAACTCGTCACCCAAGGACTCGAAACTAGCCAAATGTTACATAAATATATCAATTTATACTTAAAAGTATGGAATTCTCCGATTTACTTAGTTATTTCACCTTACTTTGAAAAATCCTAAAATACACCCCCCGGCCCATATGCTCGGATTCTGAAAATTTTTTGAAGGAATCAATCACCCATAACCTAAGGATCATTACTATATTGTTTTTGTGTGATTCCATGGCAAATTTCTTTGTAATTCTCCAGATTTTCATAAAACCTAAGTTTTTAATCTAACCCATGATTTTCCTCTAATTAGTGTGTTAATCCACCTAAAAGTTCAAGTATTCAACTTAAATTATAGTACAAACCACTTGCCTCTCAGTTGCTAGGTGAAATCCCCTCTTTGAAAGCTCCAAAAATCGCCCCAAGTAAAGAAAAATGGCTAAAATGGGACTAAGTCCTGTTTAAAACTAACACTGCCCAGCTGCCCCTTGTGTGCGATCGCAGCTGGGGAAGTGCAATCGCGTCCCTGGGGGCCTACTGTGTGATCGCAGAGGGTTACCTGCAATCGCGGAGAACAAACTGGGCCAGGCCTGTGCAATTGCGGGGGAGAGGGTGCGAACGCGGAGAACAAAATTTGGCCAGGCCATAAATCACCCATGTGCGATCGCACACAGGCCCATGCGATAGCACAGGGCATCTCCCTCACCCCTTCCAAATCTTCTGTGCGATCGCTTTAGTGCACCCACGATCGCACTAAATAAAACCAGTCAGTGAAAAATCTGGTGTTTTGAATGTAACTCCGAGGGGTCCGAAACTCACCTGAGCCCCTAAGGACCCCGTCCAAAGGCACTAGCAAGTCTGTATTCATGATACGGACTCACTCGAATTTTCAGAACGTGAAAAACAACAACGAAACTAAGAATTCGACCCCAAAACCAAATTGAATCAAAATTTGAACTTAAAGTTCTAGAATTCGCTTACAATGCGCCGAACCGACCTATACTACTCGGAATGATACCAAATTTTGCAGGCAAGTCATAAATGACCTAACAGAACTATTCCTGGTTTCGGAATTCCGTTCGGACCTCGATAACACAAAAACACGTTCCACGCCTAAATTCTTAAACTTAAGGAATCATATTTCACTATATCGCGCCGAAACTCTCCCGGGTCATCCAAAACCCATTCCGAATATACGCCCAAGTCTAAAATCATTATACGAAGCTACTAGAACCGTCGAAACTTGATTTTGAGGTCGTTTACTCAAAATGTTGACCGAAGTCAAATTTGGCCTTAAAGGCCAACCTTAAGGAACTAAGTGTTCCTATAACTCTAAACACTTCCTAATCCCGAACCACCCGTCCCTGCAGGTCATAAATCATCATAAGCCGCTATGGGAAGTCTTATTTAGGGGAACGGGGTTTTAATACGCAAAATGACCGGTCGGGTCGTTACATTCTCCACCTCTTAAACGAATGTTCATCCTCGAACGGGTCTAGAATTATACCTGAAGTGCTTAATAAATGTGGATATCTGCTCCGCATGTCATCCTCGGACTCCCAAGTCGCCTCCTCGACTGGCTTACCCCTCCACTGGACCTTCACGGAAGAAACTCTCTTGGACCTCAACTGGCGATCCTGCCTATCAATGATAGCAACTAGCTCCTCCTCGTAGCCCAACTTCTCATCCAACTAAATAGTGTTGAAATCAACCATGTGAGAGAAGTCGGCGTGGTACCTCCAGATCATGGATACATGAAAGACCGAATGAACTCCTGATAAACTGGGAGGTAAAGCAAGCTCATAAGCAACCTCTCCAACTCGCCTCAATACCTCGAAAGGACCTATAAACCTCGGGCTCAGCTTGCCCTTCTTCCAAAACCTCATAATACCCTTCATTGGTGAGACTTTCAACAAAACCTTATCTCCTTCCATAAATGATACATCATGCGCATTCTGATCCGCGTAACTCTTCTGTCTTAACTGTGTTGTGCGGAGCCTCTCCTGAATCAACTTCACTTTCTCCAAAGCATCTCTCACCAGGTCGGTGCCATATAACTTGGCCTCGCCAGGCTCAAACCACCCGATAGGAGAACGACATATCCGACCATACAAAGCCTCAAATGGATCCATCTCGATGCTGGACTGATAACTATTATTGTAAGCAAACTCGGCCAAAGGCAAGAACTGGTCCCTCTGACCCCCGAAGTCAATCACACATGCCCTGAGCATGTCCTCCAATATCTGAAATGTACGCTCCGACTAACCATCAGTCTGAGGGTGGAATGTTGTGCTGAGGTCTATCTGGGTACCCATCTCACTATGTAATGCTCTCGAGAAGTGCGAGGTGAACTGAGGACCTCGATCTGATATAATGGACATCGCCACACCGTGAAACCGGACTATCTCCCGAATGTAGATCTGGGCCAACCTCTCAGAAGTATAAGTAGTAGCCACTGGAATGAAATGTGCCGATTTGGTCAATCTATACACAATGACCTAAACCGCGTAAACCTTCCGCAAAGTCCGAGGCAACCCAACCACGAAGTCCATAGTGATGCTCTCCCACTTCCACTCAGGAATGGGCATCTGCTGAAGTAGGCCTCTTGGCCTCTGGTGCTCATACTTCACCTGCTGGCAATTAAGACACATAGCCACATACTCCACTATATCTTTCTTCATCCGCCTCTACCAGAAATGCTTCTTTAAATCACGATACATCTTCGTAGCCCCAGGATGAACAGAATACTGAGAACTGTGTGCCTCCTCTAGAATCCTCTGCCTCGGGCCATCAACATTAGGAACACATAAACGGACCTAAAGTCTCAGAACACCATCCTCGCCAATAGTAACCTCCTTGGCACCACCCTGAACCACTGTCTCCCGAAGCTCTGCCAAGCACGGATCATCAAACTGCCGAGCCTTAATTTCACCCAGCAACGAAGACTGAGCAACCACATGTGCTAGAACTCGACGAGGCTCTGAAAGGTCTAATCCCACCAGGCGATTATCCAAGGACTGAATGTCCAAGGCTAGTGGTCTCTCATCTGCTGCAATATAAGCCAAGCTACCCCCTTCCTGCTCAAAGCATCTGCTACCACATTCGCCTTGCCCGGATGATAAAGAATGGTGATGTCATAATCCTTCAGCAACTCAAGCCACTTGCGCTGCCTCAAATTAAGATCCCTCTATTTGAACAAGTGCTGTAAGTTGCGATGATCCGTATAAACCTCACAGGACACCCCATACAAATAGTGCTTCCAAATCTTAAGAGCATGAACAATCGCCGCTAACTCTAAATCGTGCACAGGGTAATTCTTCTCATGAACCTTCAGCTGGCGCGAAGCATAAGCAATAACTCTCCCTTCCTTCATCAACACACACCCCAAACCAACGCGTGAAGCGTCACAATACACTGTATACATCCCTGAATCGGAAGGCAATACTAGAACTGGTGATGAAGTCAATGCTGCCTTGAGCTTCTGAAAGCTCGCCTCACATTCGTCGGACAATCGAAACGGGGCATTCTTCTGAGTCAATCTAGTCAATGAGGCTGCAATAGAAGAAATTCCCTCCATAAAACGGCGGTAATAACCTGCTAGGCCTAAGAAGCTCTTGATCTCTGTAACCGAAGTAGGACGCGGCCAACTCTGAACTGCCTGAAGCTTCTGAGGATCAACCTTGATACCCTCTCCGGATACCACATGCCCCAAAAATGCCACGGAATCCAACCAGAACTCACACTTGGAGAACTTAGCATATAGCTTCTGTTCCCGCAAGGTCTGGAGCACAACTCTCAAATGCTGCTCGTGCTCGCCCAGGCTACGTGAGTAAATCAAGATGTCATCAATGAAGAAAATGACAAAGAATCAATATACGGCTTGAACACCCTATTCATCAAGTCCATGAATGTTGTTGGGGCATTAGTCAAGCCAAAAGACATCACTAGGAACTCATAGTGCCCATATCTCGTATGGAAGGCTGTCTTCTGAACATCGGAGGCCCAAATCTTCAACTGATGATATCCTGATCTCAAATCAATCTTAGAAAACACCCTAGCACCCTGCAACTGGTTAAAGAATCATCAATGCGCGGTAAAGGATACTTGTTCTTGATGGTGACCTTGTCCAACTGGCGGTAATCAATACACATCAGCATAGACCCATCCTTCTTCTGCACAAATAGGACTGGAGCACCCCACAACAATACACTCGGCCTGATAAACCCCTTAGCCAACAACTCCTCAAGCTGCTCCTTCAACTCCTTCAGCTCCTTTGGAGCCATACGGTACGGGGGAATGGAAATAGGCTGAGTGCCTGGAGCTACATCGATACAGAAATCAATATCTCGATCCGGAGGCATGCCTGGAAGGTCTGAAGGAAATACATCAGCAAACTCTCGAACAACTGGCACTGAATCAATCGCTGGAGACTCGGCGGTGGTGTCCCGCACATAAGCAAGATAGGCCAGATAGCCCATCTCGACCATATGTCGAGCCTTCATGAATGAAACAACTCGACTGGCTGCACTAACTGAGGAACCTCTCCAGTCCAGCCTAGGCGACTCGGGCATGGCTAAAGTAACTGTCTTGGCATGGCAATCTAGCACGGCGTGATAAGGAGATAGCCAATCCATGCCTAGAATAACCTCAAAGTCGACCATGTAGAGCAATAAAAGGTCTGCTTTGGTCTCGAACCCACAAAAAGCGATCACACAAGACCGATAGATCTGATCTACCACCACAGAATCGTCCACATGAGTGGACACATATATAGGAGAATCCAAGGACTCACGAGGAACATCCAAGAAACAAGCAAATAAGGCTGACACATATGAATAAGTGGATCCTGGATCAAACAATACCGAAGCCTCTCTACCACATACTGAAATAATACTTGTGATCACGGCGTCTGAGGCCACTGCATCTGATCTGGCCGAAATGGCATAGAATCTAGTTGGAGCACCGGAAGACTAAGCTCCACCGGAGTGAACAGGAGCTGACTGACCTCCCCCTGACTGGCCTCCACCTCTAGGATGACCCCTGCCGGCCTATCCTCCACCTCTAGGTGGCCGGGCCGCTGGTGCTGGACTCATAGGCTGATAACCCTGCTATACTGACTTGCCCCGAAACCTGGGACAAGTCCTCCTGATATGGCCGGAATCCCCGCACTTATAACATCTCACCGGTGGCATGGCCTGCTGCCCCGAAGAAGAACCCTGGACAACTGGGGGACGGTGAGAACCCTCTTACACGGCACTGAAGTAAGGCCTCACTGGGGCACCACGAGGAGGTGGTGGTGCTGCTGAATATGGGGGCCTGCTGGGCTGGCCCGTACCAAACTGACCTCTGCCCCTAACTGGTGCGCCTCTGAAATCACTGGAGAATCTTTCTCTCTTATCCTGCTGCACCGGCTCTCTGATCCTCGACCAATAACCCTCGATCCTGCGAGCAATCTCCACTACCAGCTGATAAGGAGTCCCCATCTCCACCTCTCGGGCCATGTTGGCCCTAATACCTGGATGCAACCCTTCTACAAACCTCTGCACTCTCTCAGCCTCTGTAGGTAGTATTATGAGCGCATGGGAAGATAACTCTGAAAACCTAGCCTCATAATCTGTCACTAACCTCTGGCCCTGCTCTAGCTGCTCAAACTGGCACCGCAGCTCTTCCTTCTCAGAGGGTGGTATATACCTATCAAGGAACATCCGAGTAAACTGCTCCTAGGTGATAGGAGGAGAACCTGCCGGTCTGCAAACAATATAGGACTGCCACCACCTGCGGGCCCTGCCCTCCAGCTGAAAAGTAGTGAAGTCAACTCCATGGGAATCCAATATTCTCATATTGTGGAGTCTGTCCCTGCACCTATCAATGAAGTCCTGGGCATCCTCGCCTCGCTCACCCCCAAAGACCGGAGGGTGCAATCTAGTCCATCTATCCAATAGATTTTGCGGATCGCCGTCCACAGCTGGTCTGAGCTTAGGTGTTGCTGCTACCGGCTGAACCCCTCCCACAGGCAAAGTACCCAGGGTATGATGTAATGCTTCTGTCTGACCTGTAGCCTGGGCAGTAGGGATCTGGACTCCCCCTCCTGCCTGAGAAGTGGCAGGATCTGTTGGAAATAAACCAGCTTTGGACATAGTGTCCATAAATCTCATCATACGGCCCATGACCTCCTGGAAGCCTGGCGCCGTCATGAAGTCCACTGGAGCAGGATCTGCTAGAGGCACCTCGTCCTGCTCCTCTATGATAGGATCCTCTGGTGGTGGTGCAGCCGGAATAGCTCTGGGACTCCCTCGTCCCCTACCTCGAGCCGGTGCCCTCCCCCAGCCTTTGGAACATTAGTCGCGCGAGTCCTCACCATCTGTGAGAGAATAAAAGAATGAGATTTAGTAAACCATCGACTGCACGATAGAATATGAATGAAGAGAGGTTTCCTAACACCCTATAGCCTCCCAAAGATAAATATAGACGTCTCTGTATCGATCCGCAAGACTCTATTAGCTTTGCCAGTGACTTGTGAGACCCATGTGAACCTAGAGCTCTGATACCATGTTGTCACGACCCAAAACCCTAATTCAGGCCGTGATGGTGCCCGACAGCAGGGTCAAGCAAGGAAACACTCAATTTACCAAGGGTTCCTTCTTATTTGATTAAACATCTCAACATAAACCAAGCTTTTAAAGCTCAAAACATTTTCGAAAAGAATAATTAACCAGTTTTAGCCAAAAGCAATCATAATTAGGCGTGGGTCATGATATATACAGTCCCATAATCTATAATAACTACCACGTGTGTGCTAGGAACTAGTGTCACAAGTTCAACGGGCATACTAACAGAATATACAAAAGAGGTACTATACAGTCCCACTATCTGAAAGAAATAGATGGGAAATAAGCAAAAGAAGCTCCATGGTGCTGCCGAGGATCGTCGGGAGAAGCAGCTCACCGTGAAGTCAGGTCCAACTAAAGTCAGAATCTAGCTCCGGTCTGATAGCCATAAGCACCCGTCTTAGAACCTGTACAATTAAGTACAGAAGCGTAGCATGTACATAAACAAATATGTACCCAGTGAGTATCCAGTCTAATCTCGAAGAAGTAGTGACGAGAGGTCGACTTGATACTTACTAGGTTCAAACAATATGAAATATGTATATACAGGCGAAACAATAATAGCATAAATGAACAGTAATAAAGAAATGAGCATCAAATATCATTCTCTAGTACCCCCGCACTACCTCTTTCCATGGTATACAAGCTGTTTAACCTTCTCTCTTTCCCAAAATCAACAGTTCAATTACAGGGCTCCTCATAATCTATCAAACATATAACGGACTGTGAACGTACGACCAATACGGCATGAAAAGTAAATGTGCACTGCCGAGGGTCGAACGGCCCGACCATAGATGCATCTATATGCCCCGCTCGCGATCGATCATGCGATGTGGTTGTTGTAATAAGAGGGTTGCCCGCTCGGGAATCATTCATGCGACTCGGGTTCCCGTATACATATACATAATCCTTAAGGAGTTCAGATGATTAACAGGGGTCTTTTCAGCATAAAAGGGATTCAATAATAACAATTTTGAAACATAACCTCATAGGCATTAATATATGCAAATTCCCAGGATATTAAACTACCTAGTCCACATACAAGATCGCGGATACAACACGTAAAGCATGCTGGTGAGTGCTAAACTACCCGACAAGGCATGATAGTAGCTATGCACGGACTCTTGTCACCTCGTGTGTGCGTAGCCCCCGCAAATAAGGACAAGCAATCATTTTTAATATCTATATAATGACCCGACGAGTCGTTTTGCGTAGCAGGACCCCTTTCCCCTAAATGAGACTTCTCGTAGTGGCTTATTATGATTTATGACTTGCGGGGACGGGTGGTTCGGGATTCAAAAGTGTTTAAGAGTGATATAGGAACACTTGGTTTCTTAAGGTTGGCCTTTAAGGCCAAGTTTGACTTCGGTCAACATTTTGAGTAAACGACCTCGAAATCAAGTTTTTACGATTCCAGTAGCTTCGTATGATGATTTTGGACTCGGTCGTATGTTCGGAATGGGTTTTGGATGACCCGAGAGCGTTTCGGCGCCAAATAGTGAAACATGATTCCTTAAGTTTAAGAATTTAGGTGTGGAACGTGTTTTTGTGTTATCGAGGTCCGAACAGAATTACGAGACCGGAAATAGTTCCATTATGTCATTTATGACTTGCTTGCAAAATTTGGTGTCATTCCGAGTAGTATAGGTCGGTTCGGCGCATTGAAAGAGAATTCTAGAACTTTAAGTTCAAAGTTTGATTTGATTTGGTTTGGGGTTGAATTCTTAGTTTCGTTGTTGTTTTTCACGTTCCGAAAATTCGAGCGAGACCGTATCATGAATACAGACTTGCCAGTGCCTTTGGACGGGGTCCCGAGGGGCTTGTGTGAGTTTTCGAGCCCCGGGAGTTAAATTCAAAACACCAGATTTTTTCACTGACTGGTTTCCTTCAGTGCGATCGCGGGTGCATTAATGCGATCACACAGAAGAGTTGGCAGGGGTATGGGGAAATGCCATGTGCGATCGCACAGGGGTGAATTATGGCCTGGCCCGATTTTGTTCTTCGCGATCGCACCCCCTCCTCCGAAATCGCACAGGCCTGGCCCAGTTTGCTCTCCGCGATCGCACGTACCCCTCTGACCAGTTGACTTCCACGATTGCACTGCCCCAGCTGCGATCGCATTGAAGGGGAAGCTGGGTAGTGTTAGTTTTAAACGGGACTTAGTCCCATTTTAGCCACTTTTCTTCACTTGGGGCGATATTTGGAGCTTTCCAAGAGGGGATTTCACCTAGCAACTGAGAGGTAAGTGGTTTCTACTACAATTTAAGTTGAATACTTGAACTTTTAGGTGGATTAACACACTAATTAGAGGAAAATCATGGGTTAGATTAAAAACCTAGGTTTTATGAATATTGGGAGAATTTCCAAGAAATTTTCCATGAATTCACACAAAAACTATATATTAATGATCCTTAGGTTATGGGTAATCGATTCCTTCATAAAATTTCAGAATCCGAGCGTGCGGGCCCAGGGATGAATTTTGGGATTTCTTCAAGAATGATGAAATGACCAAGTAAATAGGAGAATTCCATGCTTTTGAGTATAATTTGATATATTTACATAATATTTGATTAGTTTTGAGTCCTTGGGTGACGAGTTTGGAGTTTCAGGGGCGTTCTTGGTCCGGGAAGTAGATTCGACACGAGGTGAGTCTCCTTTCTAACCTTGTAAGAGGGAATTGTCCCCATAGGTGATCTAAATACTATGTGTTCATGTCTTTGGGGGGGCTACGTACGTACCAAGTGACGAGAGTCCGTACGTAGCGGCTATTATTGTTATGTCGGGTAGTTTTAGGACCCACGAGCATGCTTCTATGTTCCTTACATGTATCCCTAAATGTATGTTGAGTTGCTTATTATTCTTGAATTGGCATGGAGATATTAAGAAGTCATGTTTAGATTTCATTACTTAAGCTCTTGTTTTCAAATATAATCTTTGTTAAATGCCTGAATTTCTAATAATTCTTTGTATGTATATGAGCACTCGCGTCACATGTATGATTCGTGAGCGGGGTAGCCTTATCATTATGTAAACCGCGTCGCATGATCGATTCGCGAGCGGGGTAATAGATGCATCTATGGTTCGAGTCGTTCGACCCTCGGCAGTGCACATTTATTTTTGTGACGCTTCGGCCGTATGCCCCGGCATACTATGTGTTGTATATTTGACTGAGAGTCTTGTTGTTATTATATAAACTGCTTCATGTGAAAAATAAAAAGGGGAAAGTGGTTTATTATATATATTATTGTGACTTGACAGGTAGAAGTAAGTAAGTTGTAAATTTATGTTTGATATTTCATGTCTTTGTGATTTTAGGACTGTTATCCCTGCTTAGTCTTATTTAGCCCTGTTAATTACTCATGGCCCTAGTAATTATCATGTCTACTTCTCGTCACTACTTCTTCGAGATTAGACGGGATACTCACTGGGTACATATTCATTTATATGTACTCATGCTACACTTCTGTACTTAATCGTACAGGTTCTGAGGCAGGTGCATCTGGTTATCAGACCAGAGCGCGATCTTGAGAGCACACTCTGTACCCGACTCTACGGTGAGCTGCTTCCCCCTTGGCGATCCTCAGCAGCACTTGGGAGTTGTCTTTGCTTTTTTTGTCCATTTCCTTCGGACAATAGCATAGTATTTTATCTTATTTTGTATATTCCACTAGTCCGCCCGTAGACTTGTGACACTAGGTCTTGGCACGTAGTAGATATTTTATTTGGCACTGTATATATGTTATCTACGGTCCTTTTGGTTGTGTTGATCTAAATTGGATAAGTTATATGTTTTCTCCTTACAATATTAAACCTTAAAAAGTTGGCAAAGTTTCGGAATAATCTATCAAATAAGGTAATCTCGTTAGTAACACAAGTGTTGGCTTGCCTGACCCCGGCGTTGGGTGCCATCACGACCTGAGTTCTGATCTGGGTCGTGACAACATGGTATCAGAGCTCTAGGTTCACGTAGGTCTCACGAGTCACGGGCGAACCTGGTAGAGTCTTGTGGATCGGTACAGAGACGTTTGTACTTATCTTCGGGAGGCTATAGGGTGTTAGGAAACCTCTCCTTATACTTATTCTATCGTGCAGTCGATGGTTTACTAAATCTCATTATTCTATTCTCTCACAAATGGTGAGGACGCGCGCATCTGATGTTCCAGACCTGGAAGGGGCCGCTACCCCCGTTGTCCGAGGCCGTGGCAGAGGCTGGGGGAGGGCACCGGCCCGAGGTAGGGGACGAGGGCGTCCCAGAGCTGTTCCAGTTGAACCACCACCAAAGGATCCTATCATAGAGGAGCAGGACGAGGTTCCCTCAACAGATCCCGCTCCAGTGGACTTCATGACGGCGCCAGGTTTCCAGGAGGTCGTGGGTCGTATGATGAGATTTATGGACACTATGTCCCAGGCTGGTTTATTTCCAGCAGATCCTTCCACTTCTCAGGGGGGAGAGGGAGTCCAGACCCCTACTGCCAAGGTTGCAGGTCAGACAACAGCATTACATCATACCCCGGGTACACTGCCCGTGGGTGGGGTCCAGCCAGCAGCAGTAGCACCAGAGCTCAGACCAGCTGCGGACGGCGATCCGCAGAAGTTATTGGATAGATGGAGTCGACTGCACCCTCCAGTCTTCGAGGGTGAGCGAGGTGAGGATGCTCAGGACTTCATTTACAGGTGCAGGGACAGACTGCACAACATGAGGATATTGGAGTCCCATGGAGTGGATTTCACTACTTTTCAGCTTGAAAGTGTTGGTTGTTCCTTTGGTTTTTTATTTCAAGTATTTTGGAAGTGTTGGTTTCCTTAACTCTTTTGTCCTGTTGACCCTGCTCTCTTCCCCTCGATCGATAACCCTCAATCTGACGAGCTAACTCGACCACAAGCTGATAGGGTGTCCCCATCTCCACCTCTCGGGCCATGTTGGCCCTAATACCTATGTGCAGCCCAGCTACAAATCTCCCACTGTCTCAGCGTCAGTAGGAAGTATCATAAGGTCATGACGAGACAACTCGAAAATTCTAGCCTCATAGTCTGTCACTGACATCTGGACCTGCTCCAACTGCTCGAAATGATACCGCAGCTCTTCCCTCTCGGAGGGTGGAATATACATGTCCAGGAATAACTGAGTGAAATGCTCCCAAGAGATAGGAGGGGAACCTGCTGGTCTACCAAGGATGTAGGACTGCCACCATCTCCGGGCCCTGCCCTCAAGCTGAAAAGTAGTGAAATCCACTCCATGGGACTCTAATATCCTCATGTTGTGCAGTTTGTCCCTGCACCTGTCAATGAAGTCCTGAGCATCCTCGCCTCGCTCACCCCCGAAGACTGGAGGGTGCAGTCGAGTCCATCTATCCAATAACTTCTGCGGATCGCCGTCCGCAGCTGGTCTGAGCTCTGGTGCTACTACTACTGGCTGGACCCCACACACGGGCAGTGTACCCGAGGTATGATCTAATGCTGATGTCTGACTTGTAGCCTTAGCAGTAGGGGTATGGACTCCCCCTCCCGCCCGAGAAGTGGAAGAATCTGCTGGAAATAAACCAGCCTGGGAGATAGTGTCCATAAATCTCATCATACGGCCCATGACCTCCTGGAAGCCTGGTGCCGTCATGAAGTCCACTGGAGCAGGATCTGCTGGAGGTACCTCGTCCTGCTCCTCTATGATAGGATCCTCTGGTGGTGGTGCAACTGGAACAGCTCTGGGACACCCCCGTCCCCTACCTCGGGTCGGTGCCCTCCCCCGGCCTCTGCCACGGCTTCTAACGGCGGGGATAGCGTCCCCTCCCGGGTCTAGAACATCGGATGTGCGCGTCCTCACCATATGTGAGAGAATAGAAGAATGAGTTTTTTGTAAACCATCGACTGCACGATAGAATATGAATAAAGAGAGATTTCTTAACACCCTATAGCCTCCCGAAGATAAATAAAGACGTCTTTGTATCGATCCGCAGGACTCTACTAGGTTTGCCCGTGACTTGTGAGACCTACGTGAACCTATAGATCTGATACCATGTTGTCACGACCCAAATCCGAACTCAGGTCGTGATGGCGCCCAACTCCGGGGTAAGGCAAGCCAACACTTGTGTTACTAACGAGATTACCTTATTTGATAGATTATACCGAAACTTTGCCAATTTTTAAGGTTTAACATTGTAAGGTGAAAACGTATAACTTAGCAAATTTATATCAACACAACCAAAAGGACCGTAGATAACATATATACAGTGCCAAAATATAATATCTATTACGTGCCAAGACCTAGTGTCACAAGTCTACGAGCGGACTAGTGGAATATACAAAATAAGATAAAATATTGTGCTACTGTCTGAAGGAGATGGACAGAAATAGCAAAAAACAACTCCCAAGTGCTGCTGAGGATCGCCAAAGGGGAAGCAGCTCACCGTAGAGTCGGGTACAGAGTATGCTCTCAAGATCGCGCTCTGGTCTGATAACCAGATTCACCTGCCTCAGAACCTGTACAATTAAGTACAGAAGTGTAGCATGAGTACATATAAACAAATATGTACCTAGTGAGTATCCCGTCTAATCTCGAAGAAGTAGTGACGAGAAGTAGATGTGATACTTACTAGGGCCATGAGTACATAACAGGGCTAAATAAGACTAAGCAGGGATAACAGTCTCGGAATCACAAAGACATGAAATATCAAATATAAATTTACACTCACTTACTTCTACCTGTCAAATCACAATAGTATATAATGAACTACCTTCCCTTTTTACATGAAGCAGTTTATATAATAACAACAAGACTCTCAGTCAAATACACAACACATAGTATGCCGGAGCGTACGGCCGAAGTGTTGCGAAAATAAATGTGTATTGCCGAGGGTTGAACGGCTAGAACCATAGATGCATCTATTACCCCACTCGCGAATCGATCATGCGACGCAGTTTACATAATGATAAAGCTAACCTGCTCACGAATCATACATGTGACGCGGGTGCTCATATACATACACAGAATTATTAGAATTTCGGCATTTAATAGTGATTATACTTGAAAACAAGAACTTAAGTAATGAAATTAAATCATGACTTCCTAATATCTTCATGCCAATTCAAGAATAATAAGCAACTCAATCATACATTTAGGGATACATGTAAGGCACATAAAAGCATGCTCGTGGGTCCTAAAACTACACGACATGACAATAATAGCCGCTAGTACAGACTCTCGTCACTAGGTACGTACGTAGCCCCCACAGAAATTAACACGTAGAATTTAGATCACCTATGGGGACAATTCCCTCTTACAAGGTTAGAAAGGAGACTCACATCGCGTCGAATCTACTCCCCAGGTCAAGAATGCACACGAAACTCCGAACTTGTCACCCAAGAACTCGAAACTAATCAAATGTTACGTGAATATATCAATTTATACTCAAAAGCGTGGAAATTCTCCTATTTACTTAGTCAATTCATCATTCTTGAAGAAATCCCAAAATTCACCCCCGGGCCCGCACGCTTGGAATCTGAATATTTACGAAGGAAACACTCACTCATAACCTAAGGATCCTTAATATATGATTTTTGTATGATTTCATAGCCAATTCATGGGTAATTCCTTAAATTCTCGAAAGCCCTAGGTTACTACCCATTTCCTTGATTTTCACTAATTAAGTAGTTAATTTAGCTAGAAATTCATGTATTAAACTAACACTAGGGTAGAATTTACTTACCTCTTCAGTAGCTAGGTCGTGGAGCAGTTTTCCCAAGCTCTCAAGGTCTCTAATGGTGGAAGAAATGAGGAAAAATGGACATTTCCCATGTTTTAAAGAGACACACCGCCTAACAGTGGTTCCGCACCTGCGGCTCATGAACCGCACTTGCGGTCTCGCACCTGCGAGCAATAGCTCGCACCTGTGGAAAATGAGACAAGGGTCTAGGCTCGCACCTGCGTGCAGGAGTCCGTACTTGCGGCTCCACACCTGCGGGAAAGGGCCCACACCTGTGAGAATTGCGCAGCCCACCTTGGGGTCACACCTGCGAGGCTGGGACCGCAGAAGCGATCCCGCACCTGCGACTGGGCAACCGCACCTGCGGTCACACCAGATCAGGTGCACCAGCAACTGATGCAGCTAGTTTTTGGCCTCGTTTGGTGCCCGAGAGGCACCTAGGCCCACCCGAGCCCCCGTCTGAATATACCTACAAGTCCCAAATCATAATACGGATTCGCTCGAGCCTTCGGAACACTCAATACAACGCTAAAACTCAAAATCCCTAAAGATCAAACTTAAGAACTTCAAGTTCTTCAATTCGATATCAATGCGCTAAACCGACCGATACTACTCAGAATGATACCAAATTTTGCAGGCAAGTCATAAATCACATATGAAACTATTCCCAATCTCGAAATTCCGTTCGGACCTCGATAACACAAAAACGCGTTCCAAACCAAATTTCAAACTTAAGGAAACTCTTATTTTGATATTGGGCACTGATATGCCCCCGGGTCATCCAAAACCCATTCCGACATACGCCCAAGTCTGAAATCATCATACGAAGCTACCGGAACTGACGAAACTCGATTCCGAGGTCATTTATTAAAGATGTTGACCGAAGTCAAACTTGGCCAAAAATGTCAACCTTAAGGAACTAAGTGTTCCTATATTGCTCTAAACACGTCCGAATCCCGAACCACCCGTCCCTGCAAGTCATAAATCACAATAAGCCACTATGGAAAGTTTCATTTAGGGGAACAGGGTCCGCTAACGCAAAACGACCGGTCGGGTTGTTACATACAGTTTATTATTTTTGTTTAGTTTAGAATTTCTTTCTTGTTTTATTATATATTGTCACAGGTTATGTTATAATTGCCCTGTCGTAGCCTCGTCACTACTTTTTTGAGGTTAGGCTTGGAACTTACTCAGTACATGGGGTCGGTTGTACTGATACTACACTCTGCATTTTTTGTGCAGATCCAAGTACCGGCCAGAGTTAGGAGATTTTAGTAGTTGTCATCATTATACGGAGACACGAGGTAGATCTGCTGGCGTCCGCAGATTCCTGGAGTCTTCTCTTTACTTTATATAGACACTGTTTTATTACATTCAAAACAAAGATACATTCTTTCAACCCATTATTTGTAGTATTCTTAGTGGTTTGTGAATTTTGACACCAGACCCTGGGATAGTCTTATAGTTATATATTTAGTTCATGGTTCAGCTTATTTATTGATTATTATTATTATTATTCATGAAGTTATTCGTTGGAAATTATTAGATTTAATTTATTCTAAATTGTCTTATTGTGTTTAAGTAAATATTCAAAAGAAAATGGTTAATTAAGTTCTAACATTGGCTTGCCTAGCAAGTGTGGTGTTAGGCACCATCACGATTCCTAAGGTTGGGAATTTGGGTCGTGGCAAGTTGGTATCAGATTCCTAGGTTGCCTAAGCCTCACAATTCACGAACAAGCCTAATAGAGTCTGAAGGATCGGTACGGAGATGTTTGTACTTATCTCTCATAGGCTATCGAGTTAGGAACAATCTCACTTCTATTCTACTCTATCGTGCGAATTTATTCTATCATTGATAATTGAACTCGTCTATTGTTGTTCTCTCACAAACCTCGACAACACGCAATGCGTCTACAACCGGACAAGAAATGGAGCCCCAGTGACAACTACGATTAGGGGAAGAGACAGAGGCAGAGAAGTCTAGAGCTCGAGCATCAGCACCTATTGTAAAGCCTCAAATGGATCTAGACGCGGAGGTTCTAGCTCAGTCGGTACATGTTGGACTAGTTCAGATTCCAGAAGGATTTATAGCTACTCCAGTGTTGCAGGATGCACTAGTCCGTTTATTGAGGTTGGACAAGTTTATCAAACTATTTCCACTCCATTTCAGTGGTACATCTTTTGAGGACCCACATGATTTTCTTGACCACTGCTATGAAGTATTGCAGAACATAGGAATAGTTGAAAGCAATGGGGTTGATTTATGTGAGCTATGAAGTTTAACACTATGGATTAATGGACGTCGTGACCTATGACTTCGTGCCAAGTGGGGGAGTCCACTGTCAAGGAATATATTGTGAGGTCATGTGTTATATCGGTTTTGGCCTAGAATGTATAAGGCTTGAGATTTTGCAAGAGATAAAGCCGGGACATGCGGTATGTCTGTCTCCTTAATAACCCTACACCTCAGTACCAAAGGAGTTATGTAAACAACTTTAAATCTACAGAAGTTCAACTCAGCGTGGAAGTCGCGGTTGCGGATTTTGGGATGCTTCAGAAGGAGTACAGCGCTTGACGAGCTTCTAGACAATATGGTTCATGCCAAGATTTATCTGTATATAGCTCTACTTTTGTGATCATTGTGCATCAATAGGGATAAGAGTTACCCCAAAGAATAACGAAGAGTATATGAATAAATGGGGTAGCTCAGCAGTGTTGAGTCAACATAGTGAAGGAAGAAATTGGTCGCCGGTGTTTGTGGCAAGCATACGAAGAGGACGACCAGCCAATGCAATACCAATTACTTGGCTCGGCTCTCATAAATGCTTTTTAAAGAATTTATTTCTCGGACTCTCCATAATGTGTGGCGCATAGGGTTGAGTGGTTATGTCAGGTCACTATGACGGTGTCAAAATAAGCCATCGGGTTCGATAAGTTAGCCCGTCATACTCCTAATTTGGTTCATATAGCCAAAGAGCGAGTCTGCAGACTCATTAAAGGACTCAATTATGATTGTAAAATTTTGTGCGACTCAGGGCAGTTTGATAATTCATTTCGGCTAGTGGTAGAAATTGCCTAGATGTTAGAGTGTGTCCTGGATGAGGAAAAGAGGAAGATAAGGAGACTAAGAGGTCTCGAGGTTCTAAAAGCTTCAGTGGATTCTACTTTGCAACAACAAATTTTATGGCAGGAACTCGGGCAACTGGCCAGCCCAGTCCATATATCTGATTACTCAGGATGATTTCTTTTAATGCATCACCTCTACGAGATTCCTACAACGGGTATTCCAGTTATTTGGCATAAAACTCGGTATGAGCAGCCAAATTATTTTATCAGAGAACTTATACTACGTTCCCCATTGCAGTTACAATCCAACTTACATAACCAGCTAGGGGAAACGGGGTCGGAATGTCGAAGGTGGAGGTCAGACTCCTAGAGGTGGAGACCCAGCTTGTTGATATATTTTCTATGGTATGGCTGAGGTCGCTACACCATATGGTGTCATTACAAGTACAATCTCTAGTTATTATAAAGTGACAATTGCCTTAATTTGATTCGGTTATGAGTATCTAGGAAAGTCCTCCTAATATGCTCCACTCATGGGTGAGCTTCGTAACCCTGAAATCTACTTATGTGAATACTTGTATTGAGAAATTCTATGAAGATAGTTATGTCTATCATTACGTGTTGTAATTTTGTTTAACGGAAAATATTTAAAAGAAGAACAAAAAGGGAATGTTTCGAGTGGCACAATGTGCATATTACTTGTGATTCAGAACTGAGGGCGAGATCCTAGCGTTTTAATGTGATTCGGTATGTTTAAATCGGGCTACGAGCCGCGGTGGAAGTTATGTAAGGACGAGATCCTTATGATGAAAATTCTTGTGTTTAAATTCTCCCGTGTGAAATTAAAATTTATACTATATTACCAATAGGGACTCATGCCTGTTAGGCTTATTTTTTTAATAATTCACCAAACTCGTGTTATAATTATTGAGCTTTAACCTATGAGGTAGGTGCCCGTCCATGTGGCATTTTATGAAACACGTTAGCTCGGGTATATAATTATGTGGTCTTCATGCATCGCATCTCGCTATCAGCATTGTGAAGGTTTGAAAGGAGATTGTGGTTAACATAAAGTTATTTGATGATTTTGTAATGATTTTGAATAACTATTAAGATCGTATTAGACCAAAATAATGTCCCATTCAAATGGCCGGACGAGTGTGAGGCGAACTCTCAGAAGCTCAAGATTGCATTAACTACGACGCCAGTGCTGGTGTTGCCCACAGGTTCAGGGTTGTACACGGTGTATGGCAATGCATCTCGTATTGGTGGTGCAGTATTAATGCAAAATGGCAAGGTGATTGCTCATGCATCGTGACAGTTGAAATTCCATGAGAAGAATTATCATGTCCATGATTTGGAGTTGGCAGCCATTGTTCCTGTTCAAGCAAGAGGATCTTAATTTGAAATAGAGGAGATGGTTAGAATTATTGAAATATTATGATGTCACTATATTGTATCATCTAAAGAAGGCCAGCGTGATGGCCGATGTATTGAGTAGGAAGGCGGTGAGTATGGGCAGGCCAACGTGGTGGCTGATGCATTGAGTAAGAAGGCGGTGAGTATGGGCAGCCTTGCATTTATTGCTGTCGGTGAGAGACCGTTAGCTTTAGACATTCAGACCTTGGCAAATCAGTTCATGAGGTTGATATTTCGCTCAGTAGGGTTCTAGTTTGTACAGTCGCTCGGTCTTCTTTATTTGAGTGTATCGTAGATCGGCAGGATGATGACCCGCATTTGATGGTCCTTAGGGACATAGTTCGGCATGGTGGTGCCAAGAAGGTTACAATCAGAGATGATGGTGTTTTGAGGATGCAGGGTCGTATATGTGTGCTAATGTTGATGACCTTCGTGAGTTGATTCTTGAGGAGGCTCACAGTTAAGTATTCTATTCACCCAGGTGCATCCAAGATGTATCGGGACCTGCGACAACACTATTGGTCCCACGTGTTAGATTTCAGTTTTATCCAATTGGACAAATATTTGACTTATGAGGAGGAGCCAGTTACCATTTTAGACCGGCAAGTTCGTCAATTGAGGTCAAAGTGTTATCCTTCAGTTAGAGTGAAGTGGAAAGGTCAGCCCGTTGAGGCAACTACTTGGGAGTCCGAGTCGGACATGCAGAGTAGATATCCACACTTGTTTGCCAGTTCAGGTAACTTTCTATGTCCGTTCGAGGACGAACGTTTGTTTTAGAGGTGGAGATTGTGATGACCCAAAGGGTCATTTTATGAATTAAGACACTAATCTGGGCTCATTAGCCTTAAAAGACTAATTTTAATTACCTCATTTTGCGTGCGCAGTCCGAGCGTGAAACCTGAAAGCTTTTATGTGAAAATATGAGAAAAATCTTGGGTTTTGAGGTTAAATTCATAGTTTTCGATGTTATTTTCATGATTTGATCATACGATCAAGTCCGTACGATGTTTTTAGACTTGCGTGCATGTTTGGTTTTGAACCTCGAGGGCTCGGGTGAGTTTTGGATAGGCTACGGGATGTTTTACACTTGAGAAAATTATGATGTCATAATTGTTCGAGGGCCCCAGTGAATTAGTGCTTCGCGATCGCGTTACTTCTCCCCGCGATCGCGTAGTGTAAACTTTACTAGGGTTCATTCTTTTCTTCGCGAACGCGGAGCTCAGGACGCGAATGCGAAGCACTAGTTGGTTAACGCTTCGCGAACGCATGCTGGCCCACGTGAACGCACTGTGTAAATGGACCTGGGGAAGGGGAGCCTGCTTACTCTATGAGCATGCGGCCACCTGGTCGCGAACGCGATGACCATTGGGCCTGACCCTATGCGAATGCGGCAGGCCCATCGTGAACGCGATGAAGGCCTGCCCAGCTATATAAAACCAATTTTAAAAACAGGCAAAACCTATTTTCTTCATATTTTCGAACTACAAAGACCTAGGGGAGATTTTCTTCACATAAGTTCATCCCCAAAGTGTTGGTAAACAATTCTAAACTCTTCTCTTTCAATGACCTGATGTTTTTCATCACTTTTTAATCAAAAATTAAGAGTTTTCATAGTAGAAATTGGGTGTTTGGGTAGAATTAGGAAATTTTGTAAAAATCGAATTTTGACCTCGAATTGGGGTCGGATTTTGAAACTAATTGCATATTCAGGATTAGGGTGGATGGGTAAACAGAATTTGGTCCGAACCTCGGGGTTCGGACCAAGCGGGCCCGGGGTTGGTTTTTAACTTTGTTGAGAAAACTTAGGAAAACTATAATTTTTCAGTAAAGTTAGTTCCTTTAGAATAAATTAATGATATTGAACTAATTATGATTATATTCGAGTGGGTTAGAGCAAAATTCTAAAGGAAAATCTGTAATTGAGCAGTGAGTGGCCTGCGAATTTGAGGTAAGTGCTTGGTTTAACTTTGACTTGAGGGAATAGGAATCCCAAACTTAAATGCTATGTGAATTTGTATGTGCGTGGTGTATAGGTGAGGTGACGAGTATCTATGTACCACAAATTTATTTGTTGAACATGATCTCTTCCCCGTTTCCAATTTATTTGATTCCTGGCTTAATTGTTTTATGCTCATTGATGTCTCTATGACTACTTGGTTTCGTTAACTTCTTGTTAAATATATTTTCAAGTACTTTGGAAGTGTTGGTTGTGACTTTGGTTTATTGTGGTACTTAAAGAAAGAGCTGGTTGACAGTATTTCATTATATATAAATATTCTGGTTGGTTTCATTGTGAAATGATAAGTGATGAAGTCTACGAGTTATACAGCTTTCTGTTTACAATTGTTGAGGCAAAAAAATATTGTGAAAGGCTTTGACCTAAATTGTGAAAATTTTCATAAATAAAGCGATATGATATGTCTGGTGGGAGCGGGTTGCACGCCGCAACAAGGAGTGATAAGGGTGGATAGGTGGGATCGGGTTGCACGTCGCAATAGGAACAATAAGGGTGATATATATAGGGAGGAGCAATAAGGGTGGACAGGTGGGAGCGGGTTGCACGCCGCAACAAGGGAGGACACTTATGTCTTACTGATTTTTCTTAATACAAAGATTTGAAAACGTATTGTTTTACTTTACTATATTTTTTATATTCTGCACTTACTTTTAATTTTAAAGTGAAATTTGGAAATTTGGAAACTTATGTGAGAGTTGGCTATAGCTGAGACGTGGAAAAGGTGGCTGAGTTATTTTATTTGTTGTTACAGTTTATTGTTTTTGTTTAGCTTAGAATTTCTTTCTTGTTTTATTATATATTGTCACAGGTTATGTTATAATTGCCCCGTCATAGCCTCGTCACTACTTCGTCGAGGTTTGGCTCGGCACTTACTCAGTACATAGGGTCGGTTGTACTGATACTACACTCTGCACTTTTTGTGCAGATCCAGGTACCGACCAGAGTTAGGAGATTTTAGTAGATGTCATCATTATTCGGAAACACATGGTAGATCTGCTGGCGTCCGCAGATTCCTGGAGTCTTCTCTTTACTTTATATAGACATTGTTTTATTACATTCAAAACAGAGATACATTCTTGCAGCCCATTATTTGTAGTATTCTTAGTGGTTCGTGAATTATGACACCAGACCATGGGGTAGTCTTATAGTTATATATTTAGTTCGTGGTTCGGCTTATTTATTGATTATTATTATTATTATTATTCATGAAGTTATTCATTGGAAATTATTATATTTAGTTTATTCTAAATTGTCTTATTGTGTTTAAGTAAATATTTAAAAGAAAATGGTTAATTAAGTTCTAACATTGGCTTGCCTAGCAAGTGTGTTGTTAGGCTCCATCACAATCCCTAAGGTTGGAAATTTGGGTCGTGACAAATTGAAATCAATAGGCAATTATAGAATTACCTAGAGATACTTTGCATAACTGTCAGCATGTTTAAAATCCATAATAACGTAGAAATCATGTTTATAGGATCCAATATCCTTAACTGTCAAAACAGTCAATACGCCAACATGTTTTGCGTGCATTTGTTGCCTTATGTGTGGGGTCTAAATTGAGCCTTTATCTGCTTTTGTATGAAAAGTCTAATATGTTTTGTATGTCACTTAGTTTTAAAATTTTGAGCAACCTAAGTTGAGTCTAGAACCACCCAAAAACTAGAGGTCCCAATGCCTCTAGGACCATAGGTAAGGGACGGGTAGTGCACGCATAGAACACGAGCTAGAATTGATTAGAGCGCTTTAGGTAAAAACTTAAAAATAGTAATCGGGTAGCAGGAGATGATAGTCTTTGTCCGTTGAATAATTTGAGTAACACCCCCGTCTTGGGGGAGTTACAAAGTATTATTTGTGTTTCACAGGGTGATCCAATAGGCGAAAAACTTAGGGCCCCCCCAATCTCTATTAAATAATTCCTTTGCTTTCTTGATTAGACTAATTTACATAAGTTAAGTTCAGTCGGGATCCACCGTTTTGGATCTCGAGGGGTGCCTAACACCTTTCTCTCGAGGTAATTTGAGACCTTACCCGATCTTTGGTAATGCAACTAGTATAACCTGAGTCATTTGCAATAGGTGCCCTAACGCACCTTAATCCGTTAGGTGGCGACTCTCCCAATAACCAATTCCTTTACCTTCTCAAAGGGAGTTGTCAAATGTCGAAACCCGATTTCGCGAGAAAAAGAGGGTGCGACATCTACCTGTAACGGTATAGAGATGAGTTAGACTTCGCCAGAAAACACTTTTTAGCTATTTTACCTGTTCATTTCTTTCGTAGCCAATCATTGAGGGACCACGTCCTCAGCTTGGTTTCATCAACCCTAATGCCAATAGATTCTTAATCCATATTGTCTGTCATTTGATATTCTGTGCTGCAAAATTTCACACAGATGAGCCTTTTTTCAACATTGTCTCTGAGAAAATGGTGTCGTGTAGCTTTATTCTCTTATGTTGAACTGGATTCTTAGCCATGTTGAGAGAAATGGTATTGTCACACAGTAAGGGCACACAATCAAAAAACACAGCAAAGTCTTCTAGTCACTGCTTAATCCACAGTAGTTGAGCACAGCAAGAGGCAGCCCCCACATATTCAGCTTCTACAGTTGAGAGGGCCACTGAGTTTTGTTTTGTTGTACCCCATGAAAACAGACATGAACCCAGAAAATGTGACATGCTAGAAGTGTTTTTCCTATCCACCATATATCCCGCGTAATCAGCATTAACATACCCAATTAGATCAAAATTGGCTCCTGGGGGATAGTAGAGAACCTAGTCATGTGTGCCTTTGAGATATCTCAGGATTCTCTTGGTTGCCTTTAGATGAGATTCCTTTGGATAAGATTGAAACATGGCACAAAGACCTACACTAAAAACAATATCTGGTCTGCGTACAGTGAGATACAGGAGTGACCCTATGATACCTCTATACATGGTCTCATTCTCAGAGGAACCAGGTTCATCCAAGTCTAGACGAGTGGCTGTGGCAATGGGAGTATCAATGATTTTTTATGCTTCCACATCAAATCTCTTCAACAGCTCCTTGATGTACTTCTGTTGGCTTATCATTGTCCCCTTAGTAGTTTGCTTCACTTGTAAACCCAAGAAGAAATTCAATTTCCCCATCATGCTCATTTCAAACTCACTCCCCGCGAGTTTTGCAAATTCCTCACACAGAGAATCGTTCATCGCTCCAAAAATGATGTCATCAACATAGACTTGCACAATGAGTAGGTTCCTTCTCGTTTCTTCAGAAAAATGGTGTTGTCAATTTTCCCTCTTGTAAAACCATTTTTTAGAAGAAATTTTGACAACCTTTCATACCAAGCGCGAGGATCCTGCTTTAGCCCATACAAAGCTTTGTCAAGTTTAAAGACGTGCTCAGGATGCTCATGATTCTCAAATCTAGGTGATTGTTTGACGAAGACCTCTTCCTTTAGAAAACCATTCAGTAATGCACGTTTGACATCCATTAGGAATAGTTTGAACTCCATATGCGATGCAAAGGCAATAAGAATTCTGATTGCCTTTATTCGAGCAACTGGAGCAAAAGTTTCATCATAGTCAATCCTTTCTTCCTGATTGTAGCCTTAAACTACTAGCCTTTCCTTATTTCTTTTTGTGTTTCCAAACTCATCAAGTTTGTTCCTGAATACCCACCTGGTTCCTATAACAGTTCGATCAGTAGGTCGTGGAAGCAGGTGTCATACATTGTTCCTCTCAAATTGATGGAGCTTTTCTTGTATAGTTGTAATATAGTCTGCATATTTTAATGCTTCCTTGATATTTTTAGGCTCTATTTGAGAGAGAAAGGCTGAGAAGGCAAGTGAGTTTCTTGTCTTTGATCTGGTTTAAATTCCTGAATCAAGAGGAGTGATTACGTTTTCAAGAGGGTGTGAACTTTTGTGCTTCCAGTTAGGCACCTAAATCTCATTGTTAGATGATCCAAGTATTTCTTACTGTGATCTGTGGCTACTTCTCATCTTAGCATGTGGGGTGCTTTGGATAACATCTACAACTCTGTTCTCAGCTTCAGTTGCTGTGATTGAGGGACTAGGTTCCTCTCCATCAGTTGGAGATATAGTTGTACCATCCTCATTTGATTCCTTGATGTGGCTCATCATGTCAGCCTTTCCATTTGCCATGTTAATGACATCACCAGGGACAGTTGACTATTATCCATATTGATCACTCTTATCATGTAACTCCTTTTCACAAGAGTGGTGAGATACATCAAATATCACATGTATGTTTTCCTTAACACATTGATCTTGCCGATTTGTTTGTGTTGTGTTTGTATTGATCTTGCTTGAGTAGTGGACAATCCTTGATGAAGTGTCTTGGATTACCACACTTATGATATAGGTAATAACCATTTGGCTTGCTGGAGCTGTCCTTTTTTGGAATGCCTTCATTTCTGCGAACCATTTTCTGAAATCTTTTTGTCAGGTAAGCCATATCAGCATCCTCACCACCTGAGTCATTGTTGTCCGTCTTGACGACCAGATTCTTCTCCCTTTTGGACTCTCTTCTCTCATTATCCTTCTTTTTCTTAATTTCATAAGTTTTCAAGTTACCAATAAGTTCATCAATGGTTACTTCCGCAGATCCTTTGCCTCTGTGATAACATTTACTTTGATTTCCCGGGAACTGGGTAAAACACTAAGTATTTTCCTGAAGAGTTTGTCCTTGGAATGATTTCTCCCAGATAATGAAGCTCATTGATGATGGAGGTGACCCGAGTATGCATGTCCTAGATGACTCATCGTCTTTCATCCTGAAAAGCTCGTACTTTGTGGTAAGCATGTCAATCTTTGATTGCTTAACTTGGGTTGTCCCTTCATGAGATATCTGGAGAGAATCCCAAATCTCCTTAGCATATTGGCATGTTGAAATACTATTGTATTCATAAGGACTAATACCACAGACAAGAATTGTTTTTGCTTGAAAGTTCTTCTCTATGGCCTTGCGATCAGCATCATTGAAGTCTTTTATTCTTTTGGGAGTTGTTATTGCTGGGTCACCAATGGTCTTTGTAGGGATGAAGGGTCCATCACTTATGACGTCCCAGAGCTCTGAGTCTTCAGCCATGATGAAGTCGTGCATCCTTGTCTTCCACCATTGATATGCCGGAGAATTTCGGCACATTTAATACCACATTGCTTAGATTATAGTTTGTTTCAAGAGAATTTACCCTTTATACTTATAGAATTTTGACTTTTTGCAGTGCATGAGGTGTAAATACTCAAGACCATGAAAAATAAATCAAAAAAGCTAAAAAGTGAAGGAAACAACACTATGTGATCGCATATCTGACAAGAGAGCGTCGCATAACTTAAATGCAAAACGCATAACGCACCCAGGGATCGCAGATCGCAACAGAAAGATAGGTCAATTTCAAGAGCTAAAATGCGGTCGATTATGCGACCGCATAACTCACATACAAGCCGCATAACTAACCGCAGAATCCCTGGTGCCTGAAGTTGCCTAAAGAATTCGATGTCAATCTGCGGTCGCACATCAACAATGCGAACCGCAAATCAACAATGCGGTGACGACCAGGAAACTAGGGTTTAGAGATGCTATGAGAACGTGAAGCATGCGAACCGCATTCTTGTTATGCGACAGGAATGCGATCGCATAACCTGTCCGCAGGGGCATTTTTGTCCGTGTTCTACCCGACCTTTGGCCCACTATAAAAGGATTTACTTGGGTTTTTTGGGTCATTCTTGTTTGGTCCTTGAAGAACATTCTCCTATTAGAATATTCTCTCCTTTTTGGAAGCATTATAACTTCATTCTTGGTTTGCAAGCATTCATGACATTTAATACTCTTAGTTTTTTGTCATTTATTATGAGTAGCTAGCTTTAAATACTAAAGTTGTGGACCCTAAATGGGTGTTATGTATTTGGGTATTTAGCATTGAATATATGCATAATGGGTTGTTGATATTTATTTACTCTTAATTGTATATTTCTTGTTAGAGGTTGCAAACATTAACTTATGCCATAGATTCTCTCTTAGCTTGGCAAAGTGGGTTAGNATAATGGGTTGTTGATATTTATTTACTCTTCATTGTACATTTCTTGTTAGTGGTTGCAAACATTAACTTATGCCATAAATTCTTTCTTAGCTTGGAAAAGTGGGTTAGAATTGGTAAGAGTAAATATCAAAGACTCAAGGCTTTAAACCTTATTTAATAGAATCACTTAGGGATAAGATGATTTTATTTGGCATAAAGTGATTTGGGTTCTATTGCAACTCTTGTATATTTGGGAAAATTATAAAGAGGAAATACTACTCTATTATTGGAA
>ML283917.1:0-15116 GCA_005239495.1 Nicotiana undulata | reverse complement strand
AATCAAAATTTAGCAAAAATACCAAAAATCCCGAATTCGGTCAAAACCCGGCCCTCGGGCCCACGTCTCAAAATTCAGAAATTTTCACATCATTAGATTCCTTGTCTTTTCCCGAGTCTAACCATACCAAGAACACGAAAATCGGACCTCAAATGGTCCTCCAATTCCCCCATTCTTTTTCTCTTAAAACCAAGCCCTAACCACCATTTTTTCTACTGTTTTTACCAAAGATTTCAACCTAAAATCGTTCTTAATGCACAGTATAACGTTTTTTGAGTCCAAGAAACTTACCTCCTTGAAGAAACAACGAAATCCCTCTTTGAACCCCTTCAAAACCTCCAACCCTTGTGTAAAAATGGTGAAAGAAGACAAATTTCGCGAAGGCTGCCCTTTTATAGATTCTGCCCAGGCAGTTCTGCAACAGCGGTGCTTTTCTCGCACCTGCGACTCCGCAGGTGCGACCTTTCAACTGCATCTACGAAAACCACTTAAGTTGCCCAGCTCCCGCACCCGCGATACTCTTCCCGCGCCTGCGACATCGCAGGTGCGGACCTCCATCCGCCCTTGCGACCTCTTTCGCACCTGCGGCCTCTTTATCGCAACAGCGGGCCCGCAGGGGCGACATATTGACTGCACCAGCGGTTCTTCACTTAAAACCCAGAGCCCGCGCCAGCGACCCCATCTCCCGCACTTGCAACCTCGCAAGTGCGATCTTCCTTCCGCCCCAGCGACCAAACCTCGCACCTGCGCCATCTTCCTCGCGCCTGCGATATCCGCACCTGCGGCCCAAGCATCGCAGGTGCAATCGCACCAGCAACAGCAGCTTCAGCTGCATATTTGGGTTCCAACTTTCCGTTTAACACCCGAATTCAAGCCCGAGCCCCTCGGAACCCCAACCAACATACCAACATATCAACTATGGTTATTCAAATTTTGTCGAGCCATGAAAATACCAAAAACAACATCAAAACCATTAATTTTCATCCGATTCAAGCCTATGATTTCCAAAAACTTCCGAAACACGCATTTGATCAAAAACCCAACCAAACCATCTCCGAATGACCTGAAAGTTTGCGGGCAAGTCCAAAATGACATAACGAGGCTACAGCAACTCTCGGAATCCCATTCCGACCCTCGGATCAAAATCTCGCCTATCAACCGGAATTCGCCAAAATACTAACTTCGCCAATTCAAGCCTAAATCTACACCGGGCACCCTAAAAATATTCTGAACGCACTCCTAAGTCCTAAATCACCTAACGAAGCTATCCGAACCATACGTTTACCAATAAGTCAACTCCGGGTTGACTTTTCCAACTCTAAAGCTCTTGTTAGAGACTAAGTGTCTCGATCCACTCTATTTTTACTCCGAACCCGAACCAACCAACCCCAACACTTCATGAACAGTCTAACCGAGCTACTACAAGGCAGAAATAAGGGAATAGATGCGTATACTGCGTAACGACTGACCGGATCGTTACACCTATCCATGACAACACAAGCGCATTACACTTCTCCCATTGGTATGCTAATTCACCTCTATACATCCTTTTCACACAACTTCCATCTACAAAACCAAGCTTGCTCTTTCCCCTAAGGGGTAGCTTCATTGCCCTGCGCCATAGTGCATAATTGTCTGGCCCTATTAGCTTAATTGGCAGTATAACTAGTCCTGGAGCATCTGACGCCCGGAGAAACAACGGGTGTTTGTGTTCCAGTTGCGCTATTTCATTTCCTGCATTTTAGTAGGTTTTGAGTTTTGTTACTGTCAATTCGCCGGAATCTCGCCGTGAATTTGTCGGAGAACACTCTAATTTTAGGAGCACTGCCCTAATACCATAATAATTTGTGAAATCTAAGCTAAGTAGATCGAGTAACATGCATACCTGATGATCTCCATTGCTAACTAGGGCTCAAATGCTGTAAGAAGTGGAGAAGAAGTAAGAAGGAAGAAGGGATCGTGTATTGGCAGAAATGATTGTTTTACATATGTAACTCTACCGTATTTTATAACAAATTCTAACTGCTTTAACTAATTGGCCTTTCTAACTTTCCTAAATTGCTGAATAACTCCTAACTTCCCAAGGCTACATTCTTGCACTTTAATACATTGGGACTAACAAGTAAAAAGTGCATTTTTTTTATAGTAGTAGTGTGCGGATCCTCTTACATGCATTTTGATTATTTTAACGAATACCTGCTCCATATCTTCCACTAATATGAATATAGAGTAATTCTGTATACAAAAGTTTGAGCAAATGAAAAGAAATCTTCTTCATTAAAAAGTTACACAATGTAAATAGAATGAAAAAAATATCTTTATATACATATATATTGTTAAATTTCAGGTTGAATTCCAAGTGTATTAACTCATTGTGTAAGTTCACATTGTTCTTAATTTTTTTTTTGCCACACCTCCCATGTAGCGAGTGTAGTGATTTTAAAATTCTTAATTCGTTTCTATACGTTGAAATAGCTTCCGGTTTTGTAATGCGGAGAACTATATTTTATGTACCAAACATGTCTGACCTAAGTTTGGTCATGTCAACCAGGACCCATGTTGCTTATAATTGGAACATTATGATATAAACCAAAACCATTTTTTTGTTAACAATAATTCAGGTTTTGTGGATCAAAATCACGAGAAGATTGAGGTGTTGTTTGTTTCTGTCCATCCGTGGGCTCAGTCTTATCATTTTCTTTTTGTGTTTAGAAAGACCAAACTTTTGGTGGTGGTTGTAATAGTTTAATAGAGATGCTTGAAGAGAGCTTTCCCAATTAGTCCACCGACACTTTTGATTCGTTCTCAGACTAGATGGCATTTTAATCATCTTATATTTGATGTTGAAACCCCATATTACTTATTCTTCTTTTTGGACTGAGAGGTATCATTTTCAATGGAACTTTTTATATACGGTGGTGTATGATGCACTTGACTATTTGATTGTTAAGTTACATTCTTAGATGTTCATCAATTTGAAATGAATTTAACTTAGACAAAATAGCCTCGTAGACACTTGTAGTTGTTCATATTTGTCATCCCAATCCCTATACTCAATGAAGTTTTATTTAGACACTTATAATTATTCAAAGTCACTATTTTTAAACCCCTTTGACCATTGATCAAGTCTATATGACAACTTAATTGCTGAACTGGACAAAATACATATGTATTTCATGCGTGTAAGGAGCGTGAGCATTAAAATTTAAACAAAAAATAATTAAAATAAGGAAAAAGAAAAAGAAAAAGAAAAATAGAAAAAATCAAATTAGAAGAAAGAAGGAAAGGCAAAGATTGCTTTTCTCTCTCACTTACGTTCTACTTGCCCTGTGCCGCCCCCTCCCAAATCCCATATTTCTCTATCTCTCTCCCTTCTCCACGGTACTCCTCCTCCCCCATTTTAATCCAAAACCCACTGCAACAGCCCTCCCCACCACTTTTTCATCTACCAGTGACATCTTCCGGAATTCCCACCTTCGGAACCGTGATGGCGCATAACATTTCACTTGCCAGACAAGCCAACGTTAGAGAATTCTTTAAGACAATTTTAGTCAACTTCAATAACAGAATCAATTAACCTAAATAGAAGCTAAAACTAAAATGCGGAATAACATAACGCCCATAATATCTGATACAATTCGGAACTGGAGTCACAATATCACGAGCTTTTTAGATTGTCTATAAACAGAGTCTGAAAGAAATACAACTGTTTTGAATGAAAAGAAACAGTAAAAATAGGAAAAATAGAAAGGGACTCCAAGGTTTGTGGACGCCAGCAAATCTACCTTGAGTCTCCAACAAGCAAGTCCGAATTGCCAAGCCTCACGATCAGTTAGGGCCGAAACCAAAATCTGCATAAGAAGTGCAGAGTGTAGTATGAGTACAACCGACCCCATGTACTCGTAAGTGTCAAGCCTAACCTCGACGAAGTAGTGACGAGGCTATGGGACACCCACTTTATAAACATGTGCAGATAATAGTATATGTACAAGAAAACAATAATAACAGCTAACCATGTACTATTGGGAGGGGGACATGGTAAATGGGGTACAAAATATAAGAGATACCGCATAAATGATAACCAGATCAGTCAATGTGCCTTTAACCAGTGAAAACAATTAAACACAATGAAGAAAATTGCACGTCATCCCCCTTCGTGCTTTTACTCCAACCTCACAATGAAACAATAATAGTGAACGACATCACCCTTCGTGCTTTTACTCTCAACCTCACAATATAAATCAATAGATACAACACGACGTCACCCTTCGTGCATTAACTCTCATAACATGGCACGACATCACCCTTCGCACATTAACACTCACAATATGGAACGACATCACCCTTCATGCATTAACACTCACAATATGGCACGACATCGCCCTTCGTGCATTACACTCTCCCTTACGACATAGCAATGATCAAGTAATAGCACAGAGATAGAATCAACAAGAACAAGCCTTACTTCAACAATGGTTCAACAATACCAATCTCAACTTTAGAATCAATATTCAATTATCACAAAAGCCCATAAACACAGTAAGAACGATCAATTTAGTAAGTAACTAATCTAAGCATGGATAACAGGATCAAAGTAAGCAATAAACTACAGGGAACAAGTCCCACCCGCATGCTTTAACCCGACAACAACGCATAAGTAGTCGTCACCTCACGTATACGTTTAACCCAACATCTAAACAGGTAGAAAATAGACAAACAAGTTCTAATCCCTCAAATCAAAGGTTAACCACGATAGTTAACTCGCTCCAAAAAGTCCACTCAAAGCTCAATCACAACCTTGCCTTTCAAACAAGTATCTGAACCAATAGAATCTAGCAAATTACCAACCAAACGATTCAAATTAAGCCTTAGGAACTAACCACAGTTGTAAAGGATTCAATTTGGGTCATTATTGAAAAAGTCAACAAAAGTCAGCCCCCATGCCCGCTTGGTCCAATCCCGAAGTTTGGACCTAAACCCGATTATCCATTCACCCTCTAGCCAGGTTATGTAATTTATTTTTGAATCCGACCTCAATTTGAGGTATAAATCCCCATTTTACAAAAATTCCTAATTCTACCCAAAACCTCCAATTTCCACCGTGAAAACACAAGATTTTTGGTTGAAATCTTAGGAAATGTAGTGAAAGATTGAAAGAAACAACTTTATAATTTACCAATGATTTGGGAAGAAGAGTTCTTTGAAGTTTCTAAGTTTGAAAATTTGAGAGAATGAGGAAAAATTCCGTTTTCTCAGCTATTTGGTCAGTTGCAGATGTCGCATACGCAAATGCGAAGAAACCATCGCAAATGCGAAGTCCATACCATCTCTGTTATCATCTCATTTGCGATTAATTGTTCACAAATGCAAACTCTGACCTTCCGCAAATGCGACCACATAATCGCAATTGCGATCCTGTACCCCCCGACCCACTTCGCAAATGCGAATATAAGGTGGCCCAGCAAACACGTCTAAAAACATGCAAACAAGTCTACCGGAGGCTCCACTGCTGGTGGTGTTGCTCGAGCTCTAGGCTGAGCTCTGCCCCTGCCTTGGCCTCCAGCACGGCCTCGACCTCGACCCCTGCCCCTCGTAGGAGCTGCCACAGGGGGCTTTGGGTGCTTCTCAGCTAAAGATGCGGTACGTGTTCTCGCCATATGCGAGAGAACAAGAGTAGAAGAGTTCAATTAGCAATGAGAGAACAAAATTGCACGACAGAGAAGAATAGAAGTGAAATTTGTTCCTAAACTTCATAACCTCTAGAAGATAAGTACAGACTCTACTAAGCCTGCTCGTGAATTGTGATACCTAGGAAACCTAGTGCTCTAATACCAACTTGTCACGACCCGGGATTCCCACCTTCGGGACCGTGATGGCGCCTACCATTTCACTTGCTAGGCAAGCCACCGTTAGATAATTCTTTAAGACAATTTTAGTCAATTTCTATAACAGAATCAATTAAGCTAAATAGAAGCTAAAATTGAAATGCAGAACATTAAGCCCATAGTATCTGATACAACTCGAATCTGGAGTCACAACTCACGAGCTTCTAATATTGTCTACAAATAGAGTCTTAAAGAAATACAACTGTTCTGAATGAAAAGAAACAGTAAAAATAGGGAAAATAGAATGGGACTCCAAGGTCTGCAGACGCCAATAGATCTACCTTGAGTCTCCAACAAGCAAGTCCAAACTGCCAAGCCTCACGATCAGCTAGGGCCAGTACCAAAATATGCACAAGAAATGCATAGTGTAGTATGAGTACAACCGACCCCATGTACTCATAAGTACTGAGCCTAACCTCGACGAAGTAGTGACAAGGCTATGAAAAGACACCCACATAATAAACCTGTGCAAATAACAATATATGTACAAGAAAACAACAATAACAGCTAAACATGTACTATTGGGAGGGGGACATGCTAAATGGGGTACAAGATATAAGAGATACGTCGGTGACGAGGCCAATGTGTATAGGATTTTCTTGCTCGTGCTTTGTCAAATTCTAGTATAGTTTATGATATCGTCTCACAGAGATTGGAACATCTATGCTACAGACTTTTAATATTTCAACTACTATTTGAGAGAATCAATTTGATGAAAAGTGATTGAGGTTTAAAGCTTGTTAGTTACTTGAACAAAAACCAAGAACTTTCGGAAGAATTATAATTTAAAAGAGTTGGAAATCGTTGAATTCACTTGATAGTATATTACAATAAAATATCAGTTTTTACATGTATTTCTCTGAGGAATAATTGCTTATTGCTAATACAATTATATTTAGCTCACTAAGAAGTAGTCAATTAATAACACTCTGTGAGGTTATGTGATTAGTTGAGTTAAAACTAGTGATGATAGACCGAAATATGTTTCTTGCTATAATTGTGCCAAGGGGTAGTAAAAACTTCGTGAGAATATTTTCACTAAAAAGTCAATAACCTTTCCTACAACAATTCCTCGTGAGAATTAAAACTGAGGCAAGCAAGATTACGAACTTGGAATAATAGTTTATTAAAAATTACTCACTCTACTAAATTTCTTATTAGTTATTATATATCAATTTTGCTTCGTGAGAATTACAAAATCAATATAAAATAACTTAGAGACAAAAATATGTAGAAGTGATAATAATGATTAATTAAAACTATTATTACGACATAGTTTAAAGTATAAAAAGAAAGTTTCAAGCCAAGGATGTATTAAACTGAGATAGTATTATAATTTATATATCAAGCTTCATCAACTATCCCAAAAAAAAGATTACTCCATTATGAAGAAAGGAAAAACTAATTTAGAACAAAGATGAAGAAATATTATTCTTCTAAAAGAAAGACAACTAGTAGAAAATACTTAGAAGAGAGAGAGACCAAAGAGTAGTTTTCTTCCGTAAGACTCTATATCTTCTCTTCAAAGTTCACACTCTATTTATAGAATTTTTTTGCCCAAGGTTCTCCATAGTTGCAACTATGGAAATTGTAGGTGCAACTACGACTTTGCCAATTGAGTTTCATTCTGCAGAGGAAGAACCATAGTTTCAACTATAGTTTGCTAGTTGCAACTATGTAATTTGCTTCATCATTTCCAATTGCCATTTTCGCAACTATGGTGCTGTATTTGCTTCTTCATTCCCGGTTGACTACTCAATTCTCACTATTTTTTGCTTCTTTCCTTTAATTTTCATATTCTCTTCCTCCTGCGAAGTATGTTAGAAAATATGGGAGAATATGGTATATTTATTCATGTTTTATTTAAAATATTTAATATTTACATATAGAAATATATGAATAAATTATATCCATCAAATCCCCCTACACTTGAATCTTTGCTCGTCCTCGAGGAAAAACATTTCTAATGATAATAGTTTTTTTTGGGTAACATTTTCTTCAAAACGTTTGGTCTTTGTGTGATGACCCAAGGGGTCATTTTATGAACTTAAACTCCGTTCTAGGCTTATTATCCATAAAAAAATAAATTTTAACTACCTCGATTTGCGTGCGCAGTCCGGGCGTGAGACCGAAAAGCTTTTATGTTAAAATATAAGAAACAATAATTTTTAGAATTACAAAATTTGGTTTTAGTTAACTTGAGTCAACATTTTGAGTAAACGGACTCGGATCTATGTTTCGACGATCCCGGGAGGCCCGCAGTAAAATATGAAACCCGGGCGTATGCCCAGAAATGAATTCCGAGGTCCCAAGACTTAGAAAACAATTTTTGAAAGAAACTATTTTGGTGAAATATTTATGAAATAATGAAAAGAATTAATGTTTGAAGTCATTGGTATCAGACCCGTATTTTGGTTCCGGAGGCCGGTACAGATTTATTATGATATTCAGGCCTTGCCTGTGAAATTTGGTGTAATACGGAGTTCGTTTGACGTGATTCGGACATCCGGTTGAAAAGTTATGAACAAATAAGTGTTCTTGAGGAAAATAATGGGTTTTGAGGTTTAATTCGTTGTTTTACATGTTATTTTCATAATTTGATCGAAGGAGCAAGTCCATATTATGCTTTTAGACTTGCGTGCATGTTTGATTTAGAGGCCCGAGGGCCCGGGTGAGTTTCAAATAGGTTTGGGTTGTGTTGCACTCGTTCTTTCTTATGCTTCAACGTCGTTTCTTCAAGCATAAATGATATCATATTGAACAAATGTGCTCCGATTTATGTTTTCAATGAAGTATTAGATCTATATTATAATACGGACCCGTAGCAAAAAGAATCATCGAATTTGGACATCGTATGAGGATTTTATGGTCATTTTACCAAGGTTGCCCAGATTTTTCAGATTAATTACGAATTTGCCCCTGACGGCGTATTAAAAAAACCTGCACTATTTGCAAATCTTTAAACCTACATATCACTTTCATTATAAGGTCAAATGGAGTGATTCAAATGCCTAAATTCATTAGAATTTCACAAGGAATCCATTGGACACAAGAAAATCGAGTTTAGGGATCGTTTGGAACGAGAAACGAGACAGAATAGCTGGCAGAAAAATAAATACAAAACAGGTAGACGTCTTCTTCTTCTTCAAATTTTCGAACCCCACAGCCCTAGGAACGAATTTCTTCACCAAATATCATTCCCAAGTCATAGGTAATCAATTCTAAACTTTACTCCTTCAATTACCCTTTTTTTTCCATTACTTTTAAATCAAAAACTAAGAATTTTCATGGTATAAATTGAGGGTTTGGGTAGAATTAGGGAATTTTATAAAAATCGAACCTGTACCTCGAATTGAGGTCGGATTTCAAAATTAATTGTATATTTGGGTTCGTGGGTGAATGGGTAAACGTAATTTGGTCCGAACCCGGGGTTTAGACCAATCGGGCCCAGGGTCAGGTTTTAACTTTTTTTGAGAAAACTTAGGAAAAATTATATTTTTCAATAAAGTTAGTTCCTTTAGCATTAGTTAATGGTATTAAGTTAATTTTGATTAGATTCGAGCAATTTAGAGGTGAATTCAAAAGGAAAAGTAATAATTGAGCTGTGAGTGGCCTGCGAAATTGAGGTAAGTGTTTGGCCTAACTTTATCTTGAGGGAATAGGACTCCCCACTTGTTTGCTACGTGAATTTCATGAGTGTGATGTATAGGTGTGGTGACGAGTATCTATGCACCACCCAAATCGTTTGTTAAACATTATCCCTTTTCCTGTTCCCCACTTATTTGATCATTGTTTTAATTGTTACATGTTCATTATTATTTCTATGACTATTTGGCCTTGTTGAGTTGTTGTTAGTTATCGTTGTGACTATTTGGAAAGAGTATTGGTTGTTGAGCTGGTTCCCTTGTGATATAAACATGGTTGAGAGGTTTGGTATTACTTTTATGAAATAAATATATATATTTTGATATTCCTGTTGGTTTCATTGTTGAGAGGTTATTGATGAGGTTATAAGAAAAATGCAGTGTATTATTTATAATTGTTGAGGTTCGCGTGTTTATTGGCTTTCATTGAGTTATTTCTAATTGTTGTTGTAAGTGTGTTAAAGATGTTGGTTGTTCTCTTGAGTTTATCATAGTATATAAAGACTGAGCTAGATTGACAGCGTTACGGTGTTTACTTATATTCTGGTTGGTTTTATTGTGAAATGTTATTGGTTAAATCTTACGAGGTATATGATCTTTTGTTTGAAATTGGGGAAATAATAGTATTGTGAAAGGCTTGGCCTGAATCGTGAAAGTCGAAATAAATAAATAAATATATATGACTGTGATAAGGGTGGACAAGAGAAATAAATATATATATGACTGCGATAAGGGGTGGACAGGGAGAATATAAATATATTAAAGTGATAAGGTATGATATTTACATTTATATTTTACTGATTTTTTTTCAAGAAAAAGAGAATCAAAGTTTTGGAAAGCTAAATGACTATTTTTACTGTTTTGTTTTTAGGAAGACAAAGATTTGAAACTTTCTATTTTATAGTACTATTTTCATATTTTGGTGCTACTTTTATTCAAAGATAAAGCTTGAAGAACTTGGAAATTTTGAGGATTTGGTTATAGTTGAGGCCTGAAAGAGGCGGTTGTGTTATTTTATTATTGATGCAGTATTTGAATTGATGTGTTTAGATTTCCTTCTTGTTTTATAATTATTGTCTCAGATATATTTTCTTGTTCGTGCATAATTATTTTATTGTGTTATCGTACATATATTAATATCACAGGTTTATCGTTAAAGCCCCGCCTTAGCCTCGTCACTACTTCGTCGAGGTTAGGCTCGGCACTTACTCAGTACATGGGGTCGGTTGTACTGATACTACACTCTGCACTCTTTTGTGCAGATCCAGGTACTAGCCAGCAGTAGAGATTTTTAGAGTAGCCATCTATTTATTCGGAGACACGAGGTATATCTGTCGGCGTTCGTAGATCCCGAGAGTCTTCTCCTATTTTTATAAAACTTTTTTATTATATTTAGAACAGTTACATTATTTCTTTTAGCCCATTATTTGTAGTATTCTTTAGTAGTTCGTGAATTGTGACACCAGACTCTGGGGTAGTTCTAGATCTATTATATGATTAGTTCGTGGTTTGTTTTTATTCAATTGTTTTTTACTTTATCTTTGGAAATTATTTAGATTAAGTTTACTTTAAATTTATTATCGATGCTTAAAAAAATAATCAAAGGAAATTAGCTACTCGAATTTTAACATTATCTTGCCTAGCAAGTGTGGTGTTAGGCGCCATCACGATCTTTAAGGTTGGGAATTTGGGTCGTGACAAGCTGGTATCAGAGCACTAGGTTTCTTAGGTCTCACAATTCACGAACAAACTTGGTAGAGTCTGAAGGATCGGTACGGAGACGTCTGTACTTATCTCTCAGGGGCTATTGAGTTAGGAACAATCTCACTTCTCTTCTGATCTATCGTGCGAATTTATTCTACCATCTATGATTGAACTTGTCTATTCTTATCCTCTCACAAATCTCGACAACACGCAAAGCGTCTACAATCGGACAAGGGGTGAAGCCCTAATGACGACTACAATTAGAGGAAGAGACAGAAGCAGAGCTCAGACTAAAGCTCGAACATCAACACCTATTGTACAGTTTCAAATATATCTAGATGCGGAGGTTCTAGCTCAGTCGGTGCATTTTTGACTAGCCCATATCCCAGAAGGATTCATAGTTACTTCAGTACCGCATAACAAGGGAATAGTTGGAAGCAACGGGGTTGAATTATATGAGCTGTGAAATTTAACATTTTGGATTGCCAGCATTGTGACCTATGACTTTGTGTCAAGTGGAGAAGTCCACTGTCAAAGAATAGATTGTGGGGTCATGTGTTATATCGATTTTGGCTTGAAAGGTATAAGGCCTGAGATTTTTGCAAGAGATAAAGCTAAGGATTGCGGTGTGTTTGTCTCCTTAATAACCCTATACCTCAGTACCAAAGGAGTTATATAAACAACTTTAGATCTACAGAAGGTTTACTCAGCGTGGAAGTCACGGTTGCAGATTTTGGGGTGCTCCAGAGGGAGTACGGTGGTTGACAAACTTCTAGACTATATGGTTCATGCCGAGGTTTATCTGTATAGAGCTCTACTTCTGGGATCATTGTGCATCAATAGAGATGAGAATTACCACAAATAATGATGAAAAAGTATATGAATAAAGGGTAGCTCAGCAGTGTTGAGTTAACATAGTAAAAGAATAAATTGGCTGCCGGTGTTTGTGACAAGCCTACGAAGAGGACGACCAGCTAGTGCAACATCAACTGTTTGACTTAGTTCTCATAAATGCTTTTGAAAGAATTTGCTTCTCGGACCCTCCATAATGCGGGGTGCATAAGGTTTGAGCGGTTGCGTCAGGTCATATGACGGTGTTAGAACATGCTACCAGGTTCGATAAGTCAGCCCGTCACACTCCTACTTCGGTTTATCTAGCCAGAAAGCAAGTCCACAGACTCATTAAAGGACTCAAATATGATTGTAAAATTTTGGACAACTCAGGGCGGGTTGATACTTTATTTCGGCTAGTGGTAAAAATTGTCCTAGGCTTGGGAGAGTCATGTTTCATCAGAACACTCAAGCTACGTGCCCCATTGAAGTTATAATTCAATTTACATGAACAAATAGAGAAAAAAAGGTCAGAATGTCAAAGGTGGAGGTCAGATTCCAAGAGGTGGAGACCCAGCCAATTGATATATTTTCTATGGTATGGCTGAGGTCGTTATATCAAATGGTTCCATTACAAGAACAATCTCTACTTATTATAAAGTGATGATTTCCCGAACTTAAATCGATTATTCGTATCTAATAAAATTCTTCTAATATGCTCCATTCTCGGTGAGCTTCATAACTAAAAAAAATCTACTTATGTGAATACTTGTTTTGAGAGATTCTATGGATATAGCCGCGTCTATCATTACGTGTTGCAATTTTGTTGGACTGAAAATATTTAAAGGAAGAAAACAGAAGGTTTTGGGTGGCGATATGCATATTACTTGTGATTCACAATTGAGGACGAGATCCTCGCGTTTTAATATGATTTGAGATGTTTAAATCGGGCTACGAGCCGCGGTGGTAGTTATGTAAGGATGAGATCCTTGTGGTGGAAATTCTTGTGTTTAAAGTCTCCCTTGTGAATTAAAACTTTACTATAGTACGGGTAGGAGTCATGCATGTTAAGCTTATTCAACAATTTATGTATAAAATAATAATGATCATAATAATAAATGAATAAATAATGATAATAAAAGTAATACTACTAATAATTAAATAAATAAAAAAAGAAATAAACTAATTAATTAACTGTGTATAATTTTCAAAATCCGTGTCAGAATTATTGAGCTTTGACCTGCGAGGTATGTGACGCCCATGTGGCATTAAATGAGACACGTTAAGTCGGGTATATAATTATGAGGTCTTCATGAATCGCACCTCGTCATCAGTATTGTCAAGGTTGAAAGGGGATCATTGTTAACGTGAAGTTGCTGATAATTTCGTAATTTGCTATGAACAACTATCAAGTAAATAGAGGCGGTGAGTATGGGCAGCCTTGAGTATATTCATGTTGGTGAGAGGTCGTTAGCTTCAAACATTCAGACGTTGGATAATCCGTTCGTAAGGTTGGATATTTCCCCCAGTAGTGTTCTAGCGCGTACAGTCGCTCGGTCTTCTCTAATCGAGCATATCCGAAAGCGGCATGATGGTGACCCACATTTGGTTGTTCTTAGGGACACAGTTTGGCACAATGATGCAAAGAAGGTTATAGTTGGAGATGATGGTGTTTTGAGGATACAGGTTCAGTTATGTGTGCCTAGTGTTGATGGCTTTCGTGAGTTGATCCTTGAGGAGGCTCACAGTTCTAAGTATTCTATTCACCCATGGGCAGCTAAAATGTACCAAGATTTGAGACCCCATTATTGGTGGAGAAGGATGAAAGAGGACATTGTGGCGTACGTGGCTCGTTGCTTAAATGGTCAGCAGGTAAAGTATGAATATCAGAGACTTGGTGGTTTGCTTCAGCAGATAGAGATTCCTGAGTGGAAGTGGGAGCATATCACTATGGACTTTGTTGTTGGACTCCCACGGACTCAGAGGAAATTTGATGCAGTTTGGGTTGTTGTGGATAGGATAACTAAATCAGCACATTTCATTCCTGTGGCAAGTGCTTATACTTCAGAGCGGTTGGCTGAGTTATATATTCGGGAGAGACTTCGTGCAGCTCAGTCTAGGCAGAAGAGTTATGCCGATCGTAAGGTTCGTGATGTAGCATTCATGGTTGGAGAGAGAGTATTGCTTCGTGTGTCGCCCATGAAGGGTGTTATGAGGTTTGGAAAGAAGGGTAAGTTGAGCCCTAGGTATATCAGGTCGTTTGAGATTCTTGATAAAGTGGGGGAGTTGGCTTATAGACTTGCGTTGCTGTGATGACCCAAAAGGTCATCTTATGTAATTTAAGCTACATCGGTGTTCCGAGGCTCCGAGAGCCTCCATTAGTCTCACCTCGTTATGCGTGCGCAGTCCGGGCATGTAGCCGGGAAGCTATTATGTGAAAATTTGATGAAAATGAGTTTTGATAATTAATAGATGAATATAGTTGACTTTGGTCAACATTTATGGTAAACGGACCCGGACCCGTGATTCGACGGTCCCGGAGGGGCCGTAGGAAAATATGGGACTTGGGCATATGCTCGGAATCGAATTCCGAGGTCCCAAGCCCGAGAAATGAATTTTTAAAAGAAATTATTTTCTGAAAATAATAAAGGAATAAGAAAGTGAATAATTATGTGAAAACNACGGTCCCGGAGGGTCCGTAGGAAAATATGGGACTTGGGCATATGCTCGGAATCGAATTCCGAGGTCCCAAGCCCGAGAAATGAATTTTTAAAAGAAATTATTTTCTGAAAATAATAAAGGAATAAGAAAGTGAATAATTATGTGAAAACCGTGTTACCGGGCCCGTATTATGGTTCCGGAGCCCAGAACAAGTTTATTATATATTATTTGTCTTACTTGTAAAATTTGGTGTAAAACGGGCGTGAATTGAGTGGTTTCGGATCATAATGAGGTTTTGAGGTTTTAAAAAGAACTTGAAATGTGGCACGGAAAGTGATGTGATGTTCCCGAGGTCCGAGTGAGATTCCGAGACCGGGAATAGTTCCGTGGT
>ML283915.1:0-39365 GCA_005239495.1 Nicotiana undulata | reverse complement strand
GGAGGAGCCGGTAGCCATATTAGCTAGGCAGGTTCGTCAGTTGAGATCGAAGAGTTATCTTTCAGTTCGAGTTCAATGGAGAGGTCAGCCTGCTGAGGCAGCTACCTGGGAGTCCGAGTCCAATATGCGGAGCTGTTATCCCCATCTTTTCTCAGACTCAGGTACTCTTCTATGTCCGTTCGAGGACGAACATTTGTTTTAGAGGTGGAGATTGTGATGACCCAAAAGGTCATCCTGTATAATTATATTTAAAAATTATGTTCCGAGGCCCCGAAAGCCTCCGTTAATCTCACCTCGATATGCGTGTGCAGTCCGGGCAGGTAGCCAGGAAGCTTTTATGTGAAAACTTGATGAAAAGTTGAAATTTATAATAATTAATTGATTAAAGTTGACTTTGGTCAACATTTTTGGTAAACAGACCCGAACCCGTGATTTGACGGTCCCGGAGGGTCCGTAGGAAAATATGGGACTTGGGCGTATGCCTGAAATCGAATTCCGAGGTCCGAAGCCCGAGAAATGAATTTTTAAAGAAAAATGTTTTCTGTAAATAATAACGACTTTTGAAAATGAATTTTTATGTGAAACCTATGTTACCGGGCCGATATTATGGTTTCGGATCCCGGAACAGGTTTAATATGTGTTATATGAGCTATCTGTAAAACTTGGTGTAAAACGGACTTGGTCTGACGTGTTTCAGATCAAAAATGGAAAATTTGATAGTTTATGAAGATTGAGAAAATTCTATGGATTTTGAAGTTTAATTCATTGTTTTTGATGTTATTTTGGTGGTTTCATTACTCGAATAAGTCCGTGGGATGATTTGGGACTTGCTGGAACGCTCGATTTGAAGTTCCGAGGGCTCGGGTGGGTCCCGGGTAGGTCCCGGGGTGTCCTTAGGCTAAAATATAACTGTTGCAGGTCTGAGGGGTCAGTTCTTTGAACCCACCACCGCGGTCCGCGGTCCATTTTTCGCTGGCCGCGGTGGGGGAGCTTCACGGCCGCGGTCGTGTTTTCGCAGTCCGCGGTGGATGGGCTGGGTCACTGGTCCGACTGTGGAGGCTTATATCTTTTGATCTACAAGGAATTTTGAGATGATGCAAAAAGGAAAGTTGTAGACCTTCGTGTCTAGTTTCACTGCAGTCATTCTTTCTCGGTTTCTTCAGCTTTCCTTGTCATTTGCTACCGCGGCCGCGGTTGTTTTTTCGCTGACCGCGGTGGGGGACTAGAAATGGGTATAATTATACGGGAATCTCAATTCTTTTCATATTTCAAAGCCCTAAAAACATAAGAGGCGATTTTTCAAACACTCCTTCTTCTCCAAAACATTTGTAAGTGATTTCTAACTCATTTTCTTTACTCCTTAACTTCTTTTTACAAGATTTCACATTAGAATCTAGGCCCAAAATCTTAAAATCAAAGTAGAAATTAGGGGTTTTGGGTAGAGTTAGGTTTTTGGGAATTTTGGGCAATTCAACCCCAATTGGGGGTCGGATTTCAAAACAAATAATATATTGGAACTCGTGGGGGTATGGGTAATCGGGTTTTTGTCCGAGCCTCGTGTTTGGACCAAGCGGGCCCGAGGTCGAATTTTGGTATTTTTGGAAGAATGCTAGGAATTGTATAATTAGGCTATGAGATTGTATTAATGAGTCATTATTGATGTTAATAAGTTAATTATGTCTAGATATTGTCGTTTCAGAGTTGAATTCAAAAGGAAAGGCGGTATTAGAAGCTTGAATTGCTATTCTTGGACCGAGGTAAGTGTCTTGCCTAACTTTGGTGAGGGAATAGGTATTGTGCTCTATGCGCTATGTGTTTTATCATGTCCAATTCATAGGTGAGGTGACGAGTACCTATGCATTGTGTGTCAAGTATGCCCGTGAGTCCGTTTTGCTTAATCATTTGTTATTACCTCAATGATTATTGTGTTATGAAGTAGTTCATTTGGAAAAAAATTGTTTAACTGTGGAGACTACGTGATTAAGAATTGTGTTGTGATGTCCTAGTGGAGGACCCAAATCTTTAAGTTATGTACTCGTAATGATTTGGTTATATTTGAGACCCTTGCCGGGCAAATGTGTTGATTTTAGTTGTTATTCCCCATGTCGGGTAGTTATGAATTGAAAGTTCGGTAATTGATTTCCTTGCCAAGTTGTTATTTATTGTTGATATTACTTGGGTGAGGAAGAGAGTAAAGCACGAAGGGTGATGCCGTGCCATTCATTCATATCATTCATTATTTATTTATTGCAATGTGAGGAAGAGAGTAAAGCACGAAGGGTGATGCCGTGCCATTCATTCATACCGCTCATTATTTATTTATTGCAATGTGAGGAAGAGAGTAAAGCACAAAGGGTGATTCCATGCTATTCATTCATATCACTCATTATTTATTTATTGCAATGTGAGGAAGAGAGTAAAACACGAAGGATGATGTCGTGCCATTCATTCATATCATTCTTTATTTATTCATTGCAATGTGAGGAAGAGAGTAAAGCACGAAGGGTGATGCCGTGCCATTCATTCATATCACTCATTATTTATTTATTGCAATGTGAGGAAGAGAGTAAAGCACGAAGGGTGATGTCGTTCCATTCATTCATATCATTTCTTTGTTTATTATTGCAATGTGAGGAAGAGAGTAAAGCACGAAGGGTGATGCCGTGCCATTCATTCATATCACTCATTATTTATTTATTGCAATGTGAGGAAGAGAGTAAAGCACGAAGGGTGATGCCGTGCCATTCATTTCATTTATTATTGCAATCATGTCATATGTATTTACATGTTGCATAGTGAGGAAGAGAGTAAAGCAAGAAGGGTGATGCCGTGCCATTCATTTATCTGTGTATTTATTGTGTTTACCATCTCATTTTGCTATTTATCTGTTGCCCCCTTACTTGTTTTCGTATCCCTTGCTTATCTGTTGAATATCTGTCACTTCCTTGCTATAGTTTTGGTAGACCTGTTCAGGTAGATTATCGTCGTCGTGTCTAGCCTCGCCACTACTTCGGCCAGGGTTAGGCTCGGCACTTTCTCAGTACATGGGGTCGGTTTACTGATGCTACACCTGCACTTCTCTATGTTGTGCAGATCCCGCAGCCGGACCCGGTTGACACTTATTGAGGGAGCATCCTTCAGTCCACTTCAGAGATTACAAGGTAGACCCGCAGACGTTCGTGGGCCTTGGCGTCTCTTCTACCCTCTTTTTCTGTTCTGTCTTGTTTTCCTTAGTTCTAAGATAGTGTTTGTGTTATTTCTTCAGACTTTGTATTTAGTAACCTCTTAGCCAGTTCATGAGTTAGTGACTCCAGGTACTGGGATATTGTAAACGAATCGTGTTATTAGTGTTCTAAGTTATTTTCAGAATTTATTTGCTTCCGCATTTGAAAAAGGAATATTAGATGCTTTACTTAATTCTGTATTTTTAATGTTAGTACGTTAATGAAATTGTATACGTTGGCTTGTCTAGCAGGTTCAACGTTAGACGTAGTCGTGGCCCAATGGTGGAAATTTCGGGTCGTGACATCTTCCTAGCGGCACCCTCTTTTATTTCCGTAACACTTATACGGTACCTTTTAACGACCTAACTCCTATCTGAATATTTCTCAAGGATCACGATATCATATCCGCGAGACTGAATTCCCTATGATGGGGTTCACTTTCTTTCTCTTGCACGATCTATTGATATGTCTGTATCCTCTTGTCTAGCCACAATGAGGCTCTTCCTGAATCAACTACCAACTACTCGTTGGCCCATTCTCTTGTCAATATTCCGTGTAATCTTTCTTGGGTTATTTCCTTTGTTTTAACTTACGTATCGCACTGGCTCCTTATTTATCAATAACATCTCGGGCAGGAACCCTTACTTTCGCTCCGTGATGTCATGTTTGCATAATGTTCAGGAATCGTAGCATATTTGTAGGATTTGAATATGTGCAATCTCATCCCTTTCTCATATTTTTATTGCATTCTTCCTTTGCCATTCCATAGTTACTAGAACCAATTAATTCTGACTTCATGCCACATCATTCCATAATCCCCCTTTAGGAGAGTACTAAGATTTAGAGCTACGCCGATCTACCTATAGATGTGTTACCTCTTTATCTTTGTCGTCTTTTCACATCATTGATGATCCTTACTCACCTTACGGTAATCCTTCTGTACCAAAGGACAACAAAATTCCTTACTCGCGAGGGTGACACTTAGTGTAACTGGCACATACTGTCCCTTAAGATGAACTTTGTTCACATTGCTTGCTTTAGGGAAGCATTTTCCCGAATGACCATTCTTAGAATTTCTTATGAATTTTCTTCTGTTGTCCATTCTATTATCCCAGAACGAAATATGAAATTCTCATGATGCCGACTATTATCAAATCACTCAGTCTCTAATTCATGTTTACTTTATCTTGTTCGCAAGTCCATACTAATTTCTATTACTCTGGGGTGTAACTTTTCCTCTTGGTAATCGCGTTAGAGTCACACACTTATTTTTCGAAATGAGGATATGACTTTATGTCCTATACCCTTTTGTTGTCTTAACGCCTGTCACCTCTCGTCTCTTCCTTCACTTGACTATAGATTCTGTAATGCTCTACCGTTGTCATCCATGTATCATATCTTACTCATAATGCTTCATTATCTCTTTTCTTATTTCCCTGCTAATATTTCTATCTATCACTTTATTCTGAAAACTTTAACAAGATATTCATTTTCTTTTATCTCCCCTTGCTCCATCCCCTGACTCTTAGGGTTTCCTAATAATCTCGCTCTATTAGGGACAAGAGTCATACTAAGGTAATATTTATCCCTTCCAGGATTCCAGTGCCTGTCTTTGTAATTTTTTTTGATCCTTCTAGTATTCATATCAAGATGTACTATTCTAGAATGCACCTGGTGGGTGTCTCATAAGGAGATTTTGTTAGCACATTTACAATGTCCTTCGGAAATGTCAATTAACACAAACAATCCATTCACTATTTTGGGTTACTCTAACCCCAGCCAGATCATGATATCCCGTCCTTCTCTTAAACTACATGTGTCAGCCCCCATAGGACATAATCTAAATGGGTGTGATCAATTGTATATATCTCCGTTACTGTTGAAAGTAACTAAGAATGCTTATATTTCTCTGCTTGAATTGTAAATATTGTTAACCTTCGTTAACTGGGTACCTCGTACCCTTCTTCACCTTGCTTCTTTTGCTTGCTGAAACTTGTGTTTACCTTCCAATCCTGTTATTCCTTTCTACCATAACAATGGATATGTATTCTTTTCTTAAAGCTCCTTATCAAGAACCCTACACCTTTTAGTACACACATGATTTGCTGAAGACCTCACATTTACTCATCATAAGCATTATGCAAAATCGAGTTCCTCTGACTCAACACTTCCACAACTATATCTCTTACCAACCGTCTTTCCGAATGTAGGTATCGTTGTATTACGAATAAGATAGAGTTTAGGTAATTGAATTCTTACAACTGAGCTCTACCACACGATCTAGAGTAAGAAGAAAGAGTGACAGTCCTAAATGCCTTGTAGCCTCCTGCTTCTAAGTGTGGTACACAACACACCCATAAACAAGACTCTACTAGACACAACTTGTAGACTCCCTAGGACAGACTACTCTGATACAACTTTTGTCACGACCCAAATCGATGGGCCGCGACGGGCACCCGATAGCTTACTCAACCGAGTACCAACATAACGTATCTTTCATATCATTCTATCATAGGTAAATGAACCGAAGTAAATAATGATGGAATACAAACTTATACATATGACATACTTGCCTATGAGACCAAAATGATCACTCGTACACTGAACATAGGCCGACAAGGCCATACAATCTTTGCATACACGACATATGTCTACTAGCCTCTAAGAGTACATAAATGTCATAAAGGTCGGTACAAGGACCTGCCATACTAATCAATACATGTCCTAAACATACTAACCAAATAAGAAACTCCGGAGAAACTAGAGCGCGCCAACACCATCCCCTGAGCTGATAGCTTACTTGGAGGACTCTCATCCTGTCTATCGAGACATGCCGACATGAAACGCAGCGTCCCTAGGCACATAATAATGTACCGAGTATGTAAGGCACATAAATATGTACATAAACGAAATATAGAGTAAATGACTCAACTTGTAAGTCTGAATAACTTTGTAAATCATGAAATACTTATGTATCATGCATATGCACATGAATGCCATGTCGTGCATAGATACATGTGTTCATAACATCATCAAGCCTATAAGGGCATCCCATCATATCATCTCGGCTAATGTGGGCAAAATCATCAACGTATACCAGCTGATTAGGTGGTTGTGCATATATAACGCCGTAACCTTTATATATATATATATATATATATATATACGCGTATATAACGTCGTCTGGTCATGGGTCAATGTACATGTATAAATGAATGTAATGCATGAGAAGTACGACAATAAAATCTCTCGGAAAGTCATAATACTATTATATCTCTGATTAATATCATGAAACAAACTTTATCAACTTACGTATTTTCTGAGACCCATGAACAAACGATAGAATAATAAGACATATGGGAATTCAAGAACATAGGCACCTCTAACACTTCTATGAATAGAGTGATTTATGAAAGTTGTTCATTTTCTCATTTTGTTTGTGTCGTATAAATCATGCCAAAAAGAAATAAGGGATAGACTTAACATACCTGAGTCGATTCTCTTGACAATCCCTCTAACACATGTTTATTGCGACAAAACATGTAACGACGGATCGAAGTAGGGGAATATCCGTATGATATTCTTGAGAAAGATTATACCGTGATCCCTTAGAATCTCAAATCTCACGCTTTATCGCATTATGAAGTTTCAAACGAATTACTTTGGAGGTTTCATCCATATAAAAATGTCGTAGTAATCATGATACGAAAGTCTCTTATCTTTGAAGTTTCAATCACCTTCGCAAATATGCATATCCTTCTTAAATGATATAGTTATATTTGATGTTTGTGGGCCTCACTTGATAAAGATGACTTAGCAACATAATCCTCTAAGAGTGCTGTCACGACCCAAACCTATGGGCTGCAACGAGCACCCGATACCTTACTTAACCGAGTACCAACATAACATATCTTTCTTATTGTACTTTCATTGGAAAATGGGCCAAACGGGCGGTCATGGGCTAACCAGAATAAACATAGGGTAATACTCAATATAGGACGACCCAACCTGATATAAGAACTTATACATTTGGTATACGGGTTATAGAGTCGATACCGGGGATCCCAATATCGAGGCCTCTATGGCATTCCAAGCCCGAGCTTGAGGGGCTCGAAGTAGAAATCTGGAGCTCATCTTCAATTCGGCATACATCGAGAGAGTATATCGAAGGCCCACCAAGTTCTACCTCGAAGTAGTATAAAATCGATGATCATCATGGAAAGGCGGGAAATTTCCAAGGACACGTGGTTAGAGCTGATAAGGTCTGCAAAAAATAGTACAAGTCCGTACTAGGCCGTTATACAGCTGTACCAATATCATTCTTTGTCATAATTAGATATGTACTATGTTGGGGTTTCCCCCTCATATATAAAGGGGACCCCAATCATTTGTAAAGGATACAGCATTCACTGCAATAGAATATTCTCTGCTCTTTTCGTTTAACGTGCTCAACACTGTCTCTCGACCTTATTAATCTTTATTTATTATTCTTCATTTATTGTTCTTCATTTACTACTATTATCTGACCTCGAGGTTCCGATTCCAGTGAGATCGAGGCCCCCAATTCTGTGACAACTTTGGTTTGGTTATCACATTTTCCTTACACTTATCATTTCTTGATTATTAACTACTATTATAATAAATCACCTATTTTTAGAACCACAAATCAAATATAATTGTTAAAACCATTTTTAAGGTAAACAGTTTGGGGCCCACCGTGGGGCAAAAAATAATAGTGATTGTTTTGGTGCTAGTTTTCTCATAACACAAGTTATTCTTCACACTTTTTCTTGTCCAAGATTCATTGATTTCAGGTCTAAAATATGTCTAACTCAAAAAACTCACATGGAAACAACGATCTTGAGTTCCATGGAGAGAACAGTGCAACAACCTCCGTCGCCGGTGTACCACCACAAAACCCCGGGGTAGCACCAGCACCAGTCCTTGTCAATGTAGGCTCGCGCAATGCTTTGCATGTCGATGTGGACACTGATACTGATGGAAGTGTGTGCGGAGGTGACTAACATGACACACAAAGAACACAAGCTCAAGAAGAAAGAGAAGTTAGTTTGCAAGTAATTTTTGAAATGTTACAAGCACATCAAGTAGGTGGATTACTAGATCTATTTGAGAAATAAATTTAATGTGTTATATGAGATCTTATTGGGACATATTATACACCAAGTTGAATGTCTTGAAATTTAGTTTCCAACACTCTTAACTGTTCGTTCATACGACATCGGGATAAAAAGATATAAGCATCGGAAGATGGATCAATCCTAGGGTGCCAAGCTAGCACCTCTTTGACTTTTTCAAAGTTGATATATATAAGTCTTAGGTCGTCTTTCTCTTCATTTTTCAGAATACAACGACCAGATAACACCCATAAACATAACCTCAAGCTATCTTCTAGGGTTTCAAAGAATATTATCATCCCGGGCATGAAATCGAGAAGCAATAACATCAAAACGATCCCTACGACGTAAGTGTCATTATACCGCATCTCCTTTTATTTGTAGTTAGAGTTTTGGATGGTAATTCATAGTTAATAAACATATAATATCTGTATTTAAGTGTTTAAATATAAATTAAGGTTGATAGATGTATTTCCTAATAGTTAGAACTCACGGGACGGTGATCGGAAGCCGTGAGTTCGAGTTATTTGACTTGTAGTGGACTGTTTTGTGGACTGTTTTGTGTTGCTGTTGGGCTGCGTGTTTTACTACTGTTTTGTGGAGTTTTGGAGGAGGAAGGGTGTAGAAAAAGACCATATATATTTAGGGTTTTTGGCTTGTCGTTCGTTATAACATTTCCGGGTTGTTTGACACGACTACGGTGGTCGTCTTATGTATGAAGTGATTAGGTTGTGTGTGGACTGTTTTGGGATGCTCCATATGATTATTATTGATGTTTTTTGGGATGTTAGGTGGTTGGGTTGACTTGTGTGAAGTCGTATATATAGGGGAGGTTCTGTCCATTTCATCGTAAAATAGGTTGTGGTCGATACATAATAGTTATGACGCTTAAACGATAACGATAGTGTCGTTTCTCTTATTGTAGATTAAAGAGTTGTGACATTTGCGTAGCTTGAGGTTGGGAAGTATATACAAGGTATGTGAGGCTATCCATTTCCTTATTTTGCACGACTCCGATTGTACATAATGCAATGAACGAGCTTCCAAAGATGCTATACTCTTAGAAGCTAGCAGTACTTACATTGTTTCCCTTCTTATGGAACAATTNNGTATATATATGTATCTATTTTACTCTACCGAGCCGCGCTATAGTCGGCCTGGTATGGCACCTATTGTGCAACCACTGATCAGTTGGGTCTACCGAGCTCCACGTGGCCGGGTACGATATGATGATGGTGATGCCCACAGAGGCGGATGTTTTAAAGGTTTATGTATATATATGTATGTATCACACATTTCATGTCAGTAGCCCTTAGAGGTACTCAGATGTTACAGGTTGTATATTCTTTATCCCCGTTTACATTACTGTTCTTACTTATGCTTTCCTGCCTTACATACTCAGTACTTTATTCATACTGACGTCCTTTTTATTTGTGGACGCTGCATGTCGTGCTGCAGGTCCTGATAGACAGGTAGACGTAGCTCCGCTACCACAATAGGCTTTCCAGTTCAGCGGTTAGAGGCGAGATCCCTTCTCCGGGCTTGCTGTGGTCTTGGTATGCATTTTTGTTATAGATATTATGGGTATGTCGGGGCCCTGTTCCGGCTATGTTGCATTACTTATGCTCCTTTAGAGGCTCATATATAGGTGTCAACTTATGTATAGTTTGGTATGCCTTGTCAGATGATTTTTGTTGTATAGTCTTTCATGGAAGCGTGGTAGCTCCTAACTTACATGTAGTTTCTTGGCAGTCTTGTTATCCCATGTTATGCGTGTTCATTCCATTATATTTCATTGTTTGGTGTTCATAATCCATAGCTACCACTTATATTGATCTCGTCGGCCCTTAAAGATAATAAGAAGGTTAGATAAAATGTACGTTGGTGCTCGACAAGTATTGCCCGGGTGCTAGTCATGATTCTCCAGTTTGGGTCGTGACATAAACGGACCCCAATCTCGCACCTGCGGTCCAGGTGTCGCACCTGTGGCGCAGATGCAGCCAAATCAACCGCTTCTGCGGTTCTTCCTCCAAGGGTCTCAGAACCCGCACCTGAGACCACTCTCACCGCTTCTGCGACTCGCACCTGCGGTCCCCCATCCACAGGTGTGGTCACACCAGTAAAAGAACATCAGCAGTTGATGCTGCACATTTCGACTCCAAAAATCCCCGTTAACCATCCGAAATAAATCCTGAGCCCCTTGGTACCCCAACCAAACATACCAACACATCATAAATGATCATCCAGACTTAGTCGCACCCTCGGAACACCCAAAATAACATCCAAAAGCCAAAATCACATAAAATTCAAGCCTATGAACTTTGAAATTCCTAAATTCCACCGATGATGCCGAAACCATCCAAAACACCTCAGATTAACCTGAAAATTTGCACATATATCCAAAATGACATTACGAACCTGCTCCAACTTCCGGAATTCCATTCCGACCCCGATAGACCATTTTCCACTGCCACCCGGAAATCACCAAAAACTAACTTTCGCCAATTCAAGCCTAATTCTACATCGGACATCGCAAAAACATTCCGAACACACTCCTAAGTCCAAAATCACCTAACGAAGTTATCCGAACCATAAAATCCGTATTCCGAGATCGTTTACCAATAAGTCAACTCCTAGTTGACTTTTTCAACTATAAAGCTACTTTTAGAGACTAAGTGTCTCAACAGTACAACCATTCCAAAGCCGAGCCAACCGACTCCAACACATCATAAACAGTATAACCAATGCATGACAAGGCAAAAACAGTAATAATAATGCAAATTCTACGGAATGACCGACCGGGTCGTTACATTCTCCCCCTCTTAAACAAACGTTTGTCCTCGAATGGGTCTAGAAACAAACTTGGAGTCTCAAACAAATGAGGATATATGCTCCGCATCTCCCGCTCGGTCTCCCAAGTAGCCTCTTCCATTTGCTGACCTCTACACTGCACCTTCACAGAAGTTACACCTTAGACCTCAACTTTTTGACCCGACAACCCAAAATGGCCACTGGCTCTACCTCATATGACATATCACCCTCGAGCTGAACTGTGCTGAAGTCTAAAACACGAGACAGGTCACCAATATACTTCCGTAGCATCGACACATGGAATACCGGATGAACACTCGATAAGCTGGGTGTCAAGGAAAGTCTATAAGCCACCTCTCCAACCCTTTGAGTACCTCAAAAGGCCCAATGAACCGGGAACTCAACTTTCCCCTCTTTTTGAATCTCATAACACCCTTCCTGGGCGAAACCTTCAGCAGTACCTTCTCTCCCACCATGAAATACACATCCCGGACCTTCCAGTCCGCATAACTCTTCTTCCTAGACTGCGCCATGCAAAGTCGCTTCTGAATCAACTTCACCTTCTCTAACGCATCCTGAACCAAGTCTGTGCCTAATAGCCTAGCCTCACCCGGCTCAAACCAACCAACCGGAGATCTTCACCTCCTACCATAGAGAGCCTCATACGGGGCCATCTGAATACTGGAGTGGTAGCTATTATTATATGCAAACTCTGCGAGTGACAGAAATTGGTCCCATGAAACCCCAAAATCAATCACACAAGCACGCAACATATCCTAAAAAATCTGAATAGTCCGCTGCGACTGCCCGTTGGCCTAAGGATGAAATTATGTGCTCAACTCTATCTGAGTACACATACCTCTCTGTACGGCCCTCCAAAACTGAGACGTGAACTGAGTACCTCTGTCCGAAATGATAAAAAATGGAACCCCATGCAATCGGACAATCTCCCTGATGTAGATCCCAGCTAACCACTCCGAAGTATAAGTAGTACTGACAGGAATGAAGTGCGCGGACTTGGTCAGTCGATCCACAATGGACCAAATAGCATCAAACCCCTTCGGAGTCCGTGGAAGCCCAACTACAAAGTCCATGGTGATCCGCTCCCACTTCCACTCCGGAATATCTAACCCCTGAAGTAATCCACCTAGTCTTTGGTGCTTATACTTGACCTGTTGGCAGTTGAGACACCGTGATACATACTCAACAATATCTCTCTTCATCTTCCTCCACCAATAATGTTGTCTCAGATCCTGATACATCTTTGCGGCACCCGGATGGATGAAATACCGCGAGTTGTAGGCCTCTGCTAATATCAACTCTCGAAACCCATCCACATTGCGCACGCAAATACGGCCCTGCATCCTCATGACCCCGTCATCACCGATAGTCATATCCCTGGCATCACCTCGACGGACCCTGTCCTGAAGAACTAACAAGTGCCTTTCATCATACTGGCGTGCTCTAATCTGATCATAAAGAGAAGACCTGGAAGCCACACTAGCTAATACCCGCGGAGGCTCTGACAAATCCAATCTCACCAACTGACCCGCTAAAGCTTGAACATCAAGTGCTAAAGGTCGCTCTACTGCTGAAAGGTAGGCTAGACTCCCCAAACTCTCTACTCTGCGACTCAGGCATCGACCACTACATTGGCCTTCCCCGGATGATATAAAATAGTGAAGTCATAATCCTTGAGAAGCTTTAACCACCTCCTCTGACGCAAATACAAGTCCTTCTGCTTCAGCAGGTACTGCAAACTGCAATGATCGGTGAAAATCTCACACTGTACTCCATACAAATAATGGCGCCAAATTTTCAAGGCATGAACAATGGCAGCTAACTCATGACCGTGCACTGGATAATTCTTCTCGTGCACCTTCAGTTGTCTAGACGCGTAGGCAATCACCCTACCGTCCTGCATCAATACCGCCCCCAAGACAACTCTAGAAGCATCACATTAGACTGTATAAGAACCCGAACCAGTAGGCAAAACCAATACCGGAGCTGTGATCAATGCTGACTTGAGCTTCTGAAAGCTCTCCTCACACTCATCGGACCATCTAAATGGAGCACCCTTCTGGGTCAATCTGGTCAAGGGTGAAGCAATAGAAGAGAACCCCTCCACAAAGCGACGGTAATATCCCGCCAAACCAAGGAAGCTCCTAATCTCTGTATCTGAGGACGGTTTGGGCCAACTCTGCACCGCCTCAATCTTCTTCTGATCTCCCAGAATACCCTCACTGGACACCACGTGCCCCAAGAAAGCTACTGAACCAAGACAAAACTCACACTTGGAGAACTTCGCATATAGCTTCTCCTCCCTTAACCTCTGCAACACAACCCTCAAATGCTGAGCATGCTCCTCCTGGCTACGGGAATATACCAGGATGTCATCAATGAACACAATGAAGAAAAAATCAAGGTAAGGATGAAACATGTTGTTCATCAAATGCATGAATGAGACTGGGGCATTGGTCAGCCCAAATGACATAACCAAAAACTCAAAATGACCATATCTAGTCCTGAAAGTAGTTTTCGAAATATTAGAATCCCGAATCTTCAACTGATGATACTCGGACCTCAGGTCAATCTTGGAGAACACTCTAGCTCCCTGAAGCTGGTCAAACAAGTCATCAATACGGGGAAAAGGATACCGGTTCTTCACCGTAACCTTGTTCAACTGCCGATAATCAATACACATGCGCATGGAACAATCCTTTATCTTCACAAACAATATCGGTGCACCCCAAAGTGACACACTAGGCCAAATGAACCCCTTATCTAGGAGTTACTGAAGCTTCTCTTTTAATTCCTTCAACTCCGCTAGTGCCATATGATAAGGTAGAGTAGAGATAGGATGGGTGCCTGGCACCAGATCAGTACCAAAATCAGTGTCCCTATCAGATGGCATGCCTAGCAGGTCTGTAGGGAATACGTTCGAAAAATCACGGACCATAGGAACAAAATCAACAAAAGGAGTCTCACTACTAACATCCCTCACAAAAGCCAGATAAGATTCACATCCCTTCTCAACCATACGCTGAGCCTTCAAGTAAGAAATTACTCTGCTTGGTACATACTCAATAGACCCTCTCAACTCAACTCTAAGAAACCCGGGCATAGCCAAGATCACGGTCTTAGCGTGACAATCAAGAATAGCATGAAATTGGGATAACCAATCCATGCCCAGTATCACATCAAAATCAACCATGATGAGCAACAACAAGTCTACTCGGGTCTCTAGACTCCCAATAGATATCACACACGACCGGTATACATGGTCCACAATAATAGTATCACCCACCGGAGTCGACACATGAACGGACGTAACTAAAGACTCACAGGGAATACCCAAAAAGTGAGAAAAATATGACGAAACATAAGAGTATGTGGAACCAGGGTCAAATAAAGCCAAAGCGTCACTGTGACAGACTGAGATAGTACCTGTGATCACCGCATCGGAGGCCATGGCATCAGGCCTATCTGGAAGTGCATAGATACGTGGCTGACCTCCACCTACTCGACCTCCCCTTCTAGGGCGGCCTCTAGCTGACTGACCACCACCCCTGGCCGCCTGGGTGGGTGGTGAAGTGACTGGGGTTGATGTCGAGGGCTGACCCCTCTGCTCAGATGAACTACCAGGACGACGAGGACACTGCCTCCATACTTGTCCAAACTCTCCACACTCAAAGCAACACCTGGAGTAAGAGATGGGGACTGAAGGGAACCCCTGCCACTAGGATAGCTACTGGATTAACCATGCATAGAAGAACCCTATAATGATGATGCTATGGAGGAACTCTGAGCTGGAAGGGCACTAAGGGAAGAATGTCCCGGATGAGAGCTGCGGGGACCTTGCCCTAAAGATGCGCCACTATAAGCTGGGCGAACTGGCTGAGGAGGTCTAAATGGACGACCTCTATTGTGCTGAAACTTCCCTCTGGAAGGAGCACCACTAAAGCTACCTGATCCCCGAGGCCTCTTGGCATCCCTCTCCTCTCGCTCCTGCCTGCGAACCGACTCAATATCCCGAGCAATGTCAACAACCTGCTCGATTGTGGCACCTGACACCTTCTCCCTAGTCATCAAAATTCGGAGCTGATACGTAAGGCCGTCAACGAACCTCCTGATCCTCTCCCTATCAGTAGGGACTAACTCAGTGGCATGCCGAGCCAACTCAGAAAACTGCATCTCGTACTGTGTAACTAACGACTCTCCCTGGCGCAACTGCTCAAACTGCCTGCACTGCTCCTCTTTGTGGGACTGAGGATCATACTTCTCCAAAAAGATAGTGGAGAACTGCTGCCAGGTGAGGGGTGCTGAACCAACAGGCCTACGCCTCTCAAATGCCTCCCACCAAGTGAAAGCAGCACCAACAAACTGAAATGTAGCAAACGAGACCCCACTGGTCTCTAGAATCTCGGCAGTACGGAGTATCCTCTGACACTTATCCAGAAAACCTTGGGCATCCTCACCCTCTGTGCCGCTGAAAGTCGGAGGCTGAAGTATACCGAAACTCTCCAGCTTGCGCTGCTTATCCTCGGGCATAACTGGGACCACATAGTCCTGAACTGGGGCAACCGGCTTGGCTAGGACTGCCCCCAGTGTCTGAAGGCCTGTACAACCTGCTCAGGTGTCCGGGCAGCTGGAGTCTGAGTGCCTCCCCCGGCCTGAGATGTAGCGGAAATAGTAGACATAGAAACTGCCTGAGCCAAACTAGTACATACTGTCAAGATCTGAGCCAGGGTCTCATGAAGACCCGCAATGACAATGGGCATTGCCGGTGCTTGAGCGTGTCCCGCTGGAGCAACTGCAGCGGGAACTTGATCTTGAATTGTAGTGGGATCCACTAGTACTGTCCCGACTGCTGCACGGGCTGGTCCCCTAACTCTACCACAGCCTCGACCTCTCGTGGGTCCATCTCGTGTCTGGTCACCCTGATCCGTAGTGCGAGTCCTCACCATCTGTGAGAGAATGAAACATAAGAGTTTAGATTTCCAGAATCAATAGAATGGAACGACAGAGTTCAAGAAGATGAGATTTTTCCTAAGAGTTCTGTAGCCTCTCGGAGATAAGTACAAACGTCTCAAGACCGATCCGCAAGACTCTACTAAACGTGCTCATGACTGTTGAGTCCTATGTAACCTAGAGCTCTGATTCCAACTTATCACGACCCCAAATCGTAACTGGTCGTGATGGCGCCTATCGTGGAACTAGGCTAGCCACTACCGCATAATTACACATTTCCTTTAGTAAAAATTTCCAAAAAACATTAATAATTCTTCATAACAAGTATAAAACTTTCTAAATCTTTAGACAACTAAATGAGCTAACAGTCTATAACCATTTCCCAGAACTGGAGTCAACAGATCACAAGCATCTAAGAGTAATACTAATACTGATAGTGTCATAGTACAATGTCTCAGAACAAAATACTAAGTACTAAATGAGGGAAGGGAAATGGAGAAGTTGTGGACGCTGGACAACAACCACGAAATCCCAAATCCCAACTAAGTAGTAATGAAAATAAATCAAGTCGAACGGTAAGGAACACACAACAACAAAACATCAATTCACAAATAGTAAAATACTGAGTTATAACAATATATACATTTAATCCATATGTGTAAAAACCAGTTTCCGTAAAAATCTGAACAAGTATGATTTCCAATGTTTCTCAGTAAAATTCCCAAAAATCTCAGTACGAAAGATGAAATGAATCATAATAAAAAACTTAGCAAAATATCATTATAAACCACCCCTCTGGACAAATCATCACTCGTAATCAGTCACTCAACACCTCACCATCACTCAGTAACAGTCACTCAGCACCTCACAGTCGCTCATGCCTCCTAATTACTCGTCACTCGGCACTCGACACTTGCACTCAGTAGGTACCTGCACTCACTGGGGGGTGTACAGACTCCGGAGGGGCTCTTACATCCCAAGCACTATAAACAGCCAAGTCATGGCAATAATCACTCTGGCACTCGGCCTCTCTCACATCATAAATATCCTCACAGTATTGGCTCTCGGCCTCACTCAGTCAGACACTCTCAAAATTCCACTCGAGCCATAAATAAACGGGGTTCTCGACCCAAAACAATTTAACAAGAAATACTGAGTGTAAATCATAATTACTACGTGAGGAATATTAGAAAATAGCCCCCAAGGGGTCTAAACATATCGACACGAGGCCCCAAACGTGGATTACAACCCAAATATATAAAAAACATAGTAATACTATATATCATATGATTTAAAAGCAGTTTCGCAACTCAATAGTTACCTAAGAAGGAACCAATTTCCAATTTCTCAATTCGTGCACTCCTCACACTCGTCATCCAGTGTGTGCGTCACTCCAAAACCATGAAAATATGCTAAGTCCTGGGATTCATACCCTCAGGACAAGATTTAAAGTCATTACTTACCTCAAACTAGCCCGGAAAGCTACTTCGCAACACTCTTGCCCCTCGAATCGACTCCCGAATGCTCCGAAACTATCAAATTCAGATTTATCACATCAAAATACGCTAGGGAGATGAAACCCAATCGAAATATATCAACTTTAAGCACAATTCCCGAAATTGGCCAAAACCCGACACCCAAGCCCACGTCTTGGAACTCGATAAACCTTACACCAAAATGCTCCTCATTCTCTCACGAGTCTATACATATAAAGAACGCTGAAATCGGAGTCCAAATAACCCCTCAAATCACCCTCAGAAGGTCTCTTAAACTCAAGCCCTAATTATCCCTTTTTACACATCTTTTTCCCAATTTAACACCACTAATTGGGTCATAATCACATATAATCGAGTTATAAATTCCAAAAACCTTACCTCAATGAAGAACTTTGGTCTCCCTCTTCAAAAACCCTCCAAAATCATGTAACTCGTGTGAAAAATGGGTAAGAGAAGACTAAAAATTGCTAAGTCTAACTTATATACTTTCTGCCCAGGCTTTCCACACCGCGGCTCTATTCCTCGCACCTCCAGACCGCTCCCGCAGGTCAAATCCACCGCCCTTGCGACTTTTCATTAAACGGACCCCAATCTCACAGATGCGGCCCGCAGATGCGGCCAAATCAACCGCTTCTGCAGTTCTTCCTCCAAGGGTCTCATAACCCGCACCTGCGACCACTCTCACCGCTTTTGCGACTCGCACCTGCATTCCCCCATCCGCAGGTGCGGTCACACCAGTAAAAGAACACCAGCAGCTGATGCTCCACATTTCAACTCCAAAAATCCTCGTTAACCATCCAAAATCAATCCCGAGCCTCTTGGGACCCCAACCAAACATACCAACACATCATAAATGATCATTTGGACTTAGTCGCACCCTCGGAACACCCAAAATAACATCAAAATGCCAAAAGCACATCAAATTCAAGCCTATGAACTTTGAGATTCCTAAATTCCACCAATGATCCAAAACACCTCCGATTGACCTAAAATTTTGAACACATATCCAAAATGACATTATGAACCTGCTCTAACTTCCGGAATTCCATTCTGATGCTGATAGCCCATTTTCCATTGCCGACCGGAAATTGCCTAAAACTAACTTTTGCCAATTCAAGCCTAACGAAGCTATCCGAGCCTAATTCTACACCGGACATTGCAAAAACATTCCGAACACACTCCTAAGTCCCAAATTACCTAACGAAGCTATCCGAGCCATAAAATCCGCATTCCGAGATCATTTACCAATAAGTCAACTCCCAATTGACTTTTCAAACTATAAAGCTACTTTAGAGACTATGTGTCTCAATTCTCACTACAACCATTCTGAACCCGAGCCAACCGACTCCAACACATCACAAACAATATAACCAATGCATGACAAGGCAAAAACAGTAATAATAATGCAGATTCTACGGAAAGACCTTCCATTTTGTTACACCTTATTCATCAAAACACTTTGTGCCTCAAAGAAGTTTACTATTTTCACATAAAACGGCTCAAGGGCCAAACACTTTCGAACATTCGGGGATTTTCATCGACAATCAACTTATCATAAGACCTCAATGAGGCAGCATCAAACTCATAAGACCTCAATGAGGCAACGCCGAATTTATAAAACCTCAATGAGGCATACTCAAACTTACAAGACCTTAAAAAGGCATACCCCCGATATTAAGGCCAAGGCTACATATTCGGACTTGTAAAACCCCTAAAAAGGCATACTCTCGATATTAAAGCCGAGGTCATCTCATCCGGGGACTAAAGTCTACTGCCAAAGATAAAGACTACGGTCATACGAAAAGGCTACGGCCAAGATAATGCGGCTCGGAGACGTCCGACTTCTACCATAAAACTAAAGGCCTTCAATTACTTTGAAAAAAATGGTTAATCAGGCTACCCTCGACATAAGAAAATGAGCTTCGATAATATCAACTCCGAATAATGTAAAGGCTTCGAAAACATTAGCCTTCGAAAGAACCTCACGAGGTGCTCAATTATCGTCACACATCGACTTGTAATCGAGGTTCCTATCAATCGAATAGTCAAAAAGTCGGACGAATACAAAAATATGCCAAGGCATAATAATTTATTTTAATAGAAAAAGTATTTAGCCAGATTGAGGGAAAATTACAGCCATATTAGAGGTCGAATCGACCCAATCTAAAAAGAGCCTAAGGTCCGACCTAAAGAGCCTAAGGGCCTATATGTAAGAGCCTAAGGGCCAAACTAAAGAGCCTAAGGGACAAATTAAAAAAAGACTAAGGGCCGATGTCTTAAAACCTAAGGGTCGATATCTAAAGAACTTAAAAGCCTAAGAACACTGTGCTCGAGACCTCACCCAAGTTCGGACTCGAAAGTCCCAAGCTAGGTCTTAGCTCGAAGATCAGACCCTAAGTGGTCACCTCTTATCGGTCATTCCTCGAGTAAAACAACCTAAGGGTTTTATATTCTAAGTCCGACACATCGGACTGATCATCGACAAGCATCAAAATTCAAAAGCAAAGCAAAGGCAAGAGGGGAATGAATTCAAAGATAGGAATTGACGAAGAACAAAGATGAAGCCAAAGATCCTTTCATATAATGGAGTTCACAAAATATATTTACAAAGCTCCTATATGGATCCCTTACACAAAAAAGAAAAAATAAAAAAATAAAAAAATAAAAGCCTAGTCCTCGGTCGGGGTCACTCAATCGGATGAAGTTCCCTCAGAAGCTGCGCCCTCGATGGCTTGACCCTCGACACCTTGTTTATCGAAGACCTCTTCCCCCTCAGTGACTTTGTCTTCATCTTCGCCGCTCTCCGAGCCACTAGCTGAATCCTCATTAGAAGTAAGCAATGCTGACGATTCTTCTTCTAAGGCCTTGACTTTCTCGATCTCGGCAGAAAGATCGAAGCCCTTTGCATGAACCTCCTCGAGAGCCTGCCTTTGAGATTCTAGGCGAGCATGGTTAAGGGCACGAGTTAGTTTAAGCTCGTCCTCTGCAAATGCCTTCTTAGCCCGGGCATTGGCAGCAGCAACATCATTCTGATATGAAGATATGAGTTCATCGATTTAGGACTTTATTTTGGATAACTCAGTAGCTGATTCGGCATGAAGCTCCTTATATCTACGGCCTTCTCCCTTTGCACCTTGGAGTTGATGCTCAGACGAGGTCAGCTTCTCTCGAAGAGTATCTTTCTCGGAGGCTACCTCATCCATGTGCTTCTTGAGCCCGAGGATCTCGATATCTTTGACCTTGAGCTCCTCTTGGAGTTGCCCCACCAAGTCGTATTTCTGCTTGAGCTGCAAAAATCGAGTTAAGGAATTAAACGCTAAATTGAGTAAGCGTAAAAGTAAGACTACGAAGGCTGTATTACCTGCTCACCGAGATCGACCCGCTCTCGAGACATCTTTTCCAAACGTACTCGAAGGTCGTTCAGTTCCCCCTCCTTTTTGGCGTAAAGATCCTTGAGCTCATCCGACTCTAACTCGAGCTTCCTAAACTCATCTTCGCAATGGGCTAGTTCAGCTCGTGACTTGGAAAAATCCTGGTCAAAGAGCATTGCGGCCTAAAAACACTGAGGAAAGAAGTCATAAAAACAAGAATCAAAATTCAAAATACAATGGTTAAGTCAAGATTACCTATTTTCGAAGCTTCTCATCTTCTTAAAAAATCAACGAGGCATAGAGATCGTGGCCTTCCTCAACCCGAAAAAGTATCCTTTGAACATACCGTTCTCTCCATGGGATGCCCCCACATCAGGAGTCTTCATGTCCCGGGCATCCCGTATTTGCCCCTCGAGAAAGACGGGCCTTGTGGGGAGTCATCCACGTTTATTACCCTGAGTGGCTCCATCGAGGCCTTCTCTCTCCTTCGAGGGGATTCAATATTGTTTTCTTCGGACTCATCAACCAAATGCCTTTCGGCACCCGACATATTTTGGTCGTCGGTCGGCCTAGGGACTTCGTTTGAACCCCCTTCAAGAATATCCTCAGCTTGGTTGGAACCACATCGATGGGCTCTGGTTCAACAGTTCCAAGCTCGGCCACCTTCGGCTCTTCAGACTTCGAAGCGACAATGCTTCCTCTTCTCCTAAGTACTAGCGGGCAGTCATCATTCTCTTCGCCCTCAACACGAAGACTTTCAGCCGCTGCCAAAGTTAAGGCAATTGAATCGGCCTTAGGCTTTTGAACTTTAGCCTTTTTTGGCTTCGGGGACTCAGCAGATGACGTTTTCTTTCTCTTTTTCTCCTTAGCAGGTTTTGGGGTATCTACTTCCTCAGGCGGGGGCTGCCTCATCAAAACGACCTCTCCAAGGCCTGCATAAGCACAAACGTTAAGAATACTATCGAGAGATATTTTCTCTAAGGAATTCAAATACAACAGTAATGAAAAATCACCATGGTTCTTGGCCTCCCATCGAGTTTTGTCCAAGTCACGCCACACACGCTTAACATAGAGAGAGGTTGAATCTAATCGTCAAACCCAACCCGGGAGGTCCTTGACCACACTGGGGTACCACTCGACAATTGCATCATCGAAGAAAGTTAGTTCAAAGGGAAGAAAAAATATTTGATTGACGAAACATGTTCACTTACGATTCATATTCCATTTCTCGGGGAATGGAATCTTCTCAGTAGGAAACATGTCCGAGGTCCCGACTCAGAAAAAGCGGCTCATCCACCCTCGGTCCTTGTCCTCATCGATGCTATCAAATAAGGCCTTCAACGATCGATGTTGTAGCTTAATCAAGCCGCCTCGATAAAGTGGGGGCACTGTACAGCCTAATCAAATGATCGATGGTAAAGGGCATCCCCTGGACCATGTTTGAAAAATACCTAATAAGATAAATGATTCGCCAGAATGATTGGTAGATTTGGCCAAGCATCACCCGATATTGTTTACAAAAATTGAGGATCACTGGATCAATCAACGGCAGAGAAGGTTCGACAGGACCTAAGGTAAATGGGTATGTATAGACGCTAAGGAAACCATCTTTATGAGTGGTTATGTCTCTTCAGGTGAAGGGATCTCCACTTGCACCGCCTTCCCCAACGACAGTCAGCCTTTACTTTTTCGTTCTTGGTTATCAGGATGACGTATCGAGACATGGGTTCACATTGTCCCACAACCGAAGAAGGTTTTTCTACTTTGAAATTAGAGGATGTTCATAGGGTCCGGGGATACACTTCTCAACACGAGTAGGTACTACCATTTTGTTCTTAGACGAGCGTGATGATGAAGGGGCCTTCTCCTTTTGAGGAACAGTCTTAGAATTCTTTGCCATTTTTGCTATAAAACTTCAGAAGAAAGGGAAGAAATTGGTTGAGAGATGAACAAAAGAAGGAAGTAAGCATATAAAAGAGTTGATAAAGGCCTGAAGATGTTGTGAAAAGTAAAAGTTTAAGGAGTTAAGGATTGGGGTATTTATAGGGGTCAGTTATGCGTGTTGGAGAAGACAAAAGGACAGCCAACTGCCGTATCGATTTATGGCTTTTCGAGAACCATGTAAGCATGGCCTTTGCACGTCTTTTCTGTCACATCAATCTCTCACCTCACGTGACTGACATCATGATGGGGACATCAAAGAGTCAAAGAATCCAAATCGTTTCTTATCATTTCATTCTAAGAAACGCGGAGACTATCTGTATACGGTCGATACCGGGGATCCAGATATCGAGGCCTCTATGGCATTCCAAGCCCGAGCTGGAGGGGCTTAAAGAAGAAGTTTGGAGTTCGGCCTCAATTAGGCATACCTCAAGAGAGTATCAAAGGCCCACCACATTCTACCTCGAAGTAGTGTAAAATCGATGATCGTCATGGAAAGGCGGGAAATTCCTAAGACCACGTGGTTAGTGCTGATAAGGTCTGCAAGAAATAGTACAAGTTCGTACTAGGCTGTTATACAACTGTACCAATAGCATTCTTTGTCATAATTAGATATGTACTATGTTGAGGTTTTCCCCACCTATATAAAGGGGACCCCAATCATTTGTAAAGGATACAACATTCACTGAAATAGAACATTCTCTTCTCTTTTCGTTTAACGTGCTCAACACATATTTTTAGAACCACAAATCAAATATAATTGTTAAAACCATTTTCAAGGTAACAACGTGCCTATAAGGCCAACATGATCATTTGTAATCTCTAATCATAGGTTGGCAAGGCCATACAAGCATTCGTATACATGACACCTGTCTACAAGGCTCAAAGAGTACACACTTAACATAAAGGTCGGGACAGGGCCCCGCTATACCAAACAATACGCGTCTAAATCATACTGAACAAACAAGCATCTTCGGAGCAAATAGAGCGCACCAACACCTTCTGCTGAGCTGATAGCCTACTTGGATAACTCTCAACCTGTCTATCGGGACCTGCTGGCATGAAACACAGTGTTTCCAAGAAAAAAAGATGTCAGTACGAATAATGTACCGAGTATGTAAGGAACATAAATAAGTACGTAAACTACATGGAAGAAATATAGAGTAAATGAATCAACCTGTAAGTCTGGATAACTCTGTAAATCATGAAATACTTATAATGTCATGCGTATACGTATGAATTTCATGTCGTGCATAGGTACATGTATTCATAACATCATCAATTCTCTGAGGGCATCCCATCATATCATCTCGGCCATTGTGGGCAAAATCATTAACGTATACCAGCTGATCAGGTGGTGGTGCGTATATAACACCGTAACCTTTTCCTATATATATATATATATATATAATGCCGTATTGTCATGGGTCAGTGTACATGTATAAATGAATGCAATGCATGAGAAATACGTCAATAAAATCTCTCGGAATGTCAGAAGACCATTATGCCTTTGAATAATATCATAAAGTAAACTTTTTCAACTTACGTATTTTCTGAGACCCATGAACAGACGATAGAATAATAAGACATATGGGAATTCAAGAACATAGACATCTCTAATACTTATATGAATAGAGTCATTTATGGAATTTGTGCATTTTCTTGTTTCATTCATGTCGTATAGATCATGCCAAAAAGAAAGAAAAGGATAGCCTTAACATACCTGAATCGATTCACTTGACAATCCCTCTACCACACATTAATTTTGACAGAACACGTGACGGTAAGATTGGTGTAGGAAAAAATCCGTATAAAATTCTTGGGAAACATTGCACCGTACTTCCTAAGAATCGCAAATTCCCGTTGCTTTTACAAAATAAAATTTCATATGATTTTTTTTTGCATAGAATCGTTACCTTGCTGAATATTTGAATCCATCTCTTAATAAATTAGAGTCTTATTGTCACGCCCAAACCTCGGGGAGCGCGATCGCGCTCAACCGAGTGAACCCGGTCGAAGAAGCGTATTAGACCTTTACTACCCGACTCATTCATGATTCGAAAAGAGGACGCGCTACAGTCTCCTAAACATGGGAGGTATTAGATAAGCATGCATAAAAGTAGCTAGTCCATTTTTCATTATATACATTATGCCATAGTTAAGTTTCAACAAGTATATACAATTTAGTGGGAGAAGAGTTTCAAAATAAACTTAATCTAGTGACAACCCCTATACCCATACATGACCCATATAAACGTCTACAGAAATGCTATTGATAGAAAAGACAATCATGACAATGCCAGCAACAAAGCCCAGGCTATACCTCAAAATATGGTCACTTATACAAAAGGAGAACTATATGACCCCAGGAAGAAATGGGGCTCACCAAGACTGTTGTGAGGGGAGAGAGGGAGAGCACCACTATCTGCGATCAACGCTAACTGCAATGGAACCACCTACATCCATTCAAATATGTAGCACCCCCGACAAAAGAGACGTTAGTACTGTTGAATAGTACTAGTATGTAAAGGAAAACACCAATCTTAGTAGAATGAACAGTGAAACAAAGAGAAGACAGTCATAATAATCAATAGGTTCTTCACAGAAATACAATGAAACACTAAGTAAGGATCATATAGTTTCTGATTCAGTCTTTCCATCTTTTTAGGTTAATAATATTTAGTACCAAGTGCCATAACTCACAATGCCACCATATTTTTACACGGCGTCTGGTCTCGGCCTGACTAGCTAAACCATCTGAAGTGAGACATATCCAAATCGACAATGATAATCAGTAATCCAGCATAAATGCCACCATGTGTATGGCATGGTGTCTGATCTCGGCCCAATCGGCTAAGCCATCTCACTTGAGACATAACCTCTTTGAATTGTTCACTCAATTCCCATTTCTTTCCCATGTTTCATTACATGGCAAAAAAAAACTTATTTATTAAGTAATTCTTGGCACTTGGACGCATTTTCAACTCAAGTCTTTCCCTTTTTATTCATTCAAATAACATCATCATCCATGTCGATAAGTACTATCATATAAGGCATTGCACACATAAGGAAAGGAGCTTGGAAAATCATAATCATGTTCTCAAATAGCACGATGACATGGTAAATCTAGAACAATTATGGAACATGAATCTTTCAACCCAACAAATTAAAGCAATCAATCCTAGTATGATCAAGTCAGAACTTACACCAATAATTCGGACTCCAGGAGTTCGATTCTAAGAAGAAGAGAGTTAGCCATACATACCTTAATCGTGCTTCTTTAGACTCTACAATTATCCAGAACCCTTAGCAACCCCGATCTATTTTAGCAATATAAACAATTGAACCCAGAATTAGGAAAACGTTCATGGTTCTAGATCACTTGAGCATTTTATCAAATACTATGTGTGTATTAAGGTTTCAAGGTCCTTTTTATGGAAGGTTTCATCGTCCACAACCCATCCGTCACCATTTTTAGCTCACATTCTCCCAACACTCTTTTATCACACATGCATGCAAGATAAACAAAACTTCGTTTGCGAAGAAATCGGATTTTTGACGAGCCAACCCTTTTTTATGCGCCGCTTTACCCTGAAAGGAAAATGAACTTTGCTCCTCTGGGCGCTAGGCGCTCCCGTGGTTCGCGAGAAGGAAAAAGGATATTGCATCTGGCACGAGATGATAAAGAGAGAGCTTCGTCTATCGATGAACAACAGATTGATGGAGCTCTTAGCATTGCTTTATTTTTCTCTCCTTTCCTATCAGCGAGTTCCTCCCTCATACCCATGGACAATCTCGTTAATTACTCATTTTCAGTATAAGTTTAAAAATTTAGGGCTAAGGTATAGATTCTTACCTTTAGGATTAAGGCCTAGGTTGCTTTCTTTGATAATCTTCAATGTTTTAAGAAAGAATTGAAGAATATTTGATGAGGATCACTTTCTCACTCTAAGGCTCCCTCTGTCACTCTATAGTATCAGAAAATGAGCTCAAAATAGACTATGGTACATGTTTTATCGACACAGGGTCGGGTAAAAAAATTAGAAATTAGGATCCCCGACACAGATCTGCAGTCACATATGCGACCACATAAGGGCTATGCGGTCCTTAGAGTGACCGCAGAAATAGCCCTCAGGGGGCTGAATTGTCTGACTGTGTATGCGACCAGTATGCGGTCCGCATACTTGTTCTACGGTCGCATAACTCCCTTCGCAAAAACCCAAGAGAAATTATGCGACCAATATGCGGTCCACATAGCTATTACGCAGTCGCATAATCGACCGCAAAGCTGACCTCCAATTGGCCAAATTTTTTTGCTTCACTCTGCGGCCATTATGTTGTCCGTAGAGTGATTATGCAGCAACATAATGGGCCGCAGAAATGCGTTCTTCAGCGAAACATTTTCCTCCAAGTCTGTAGTGTAATGTTAAACCCAACAAGTCCGAATACCGCATGAATCTAACTTGTCATTACAATATCCCGAGTTTGTGGTTAAAATTTTTATGGGTCCTTGCATCCTCTCCCACTTAAGATTATTCGTCCTTGAATGAGTATCAAGGTTCACTTAATACAACTTCAGTTATCATACGGATTTTTCCCTAATTTGATCCGCCGTTACATGTTTTGTCGCGTTTGACGTGTGCTGGAAGGATTGTCAAGAGAATCGGCTCAGGTATATTAAGGCTATCCCTTCTTTCTGTTTTGGCATGATCCATACGATACAAACAAAACAAGAAAATGCACAATTTTCATAAATGACTATTCATAGAAATACTATAGATGCCTATGTTCTTGATTCCCCATGTGTCCTATTGTTCTATCATCTGTTAATGGGTCTCAGAAAATACATAAATTGATAAAGTTTACTTCATGGCATTATTCAAAGGTATAATGGTCTTATGACGTTCCGAAAAATCTTATTAACGTACTTCTTATTCATGTCATTCATTTATAGATGCACATTGACCCATGACAGGATGGCGTTATATACGCGTATATATATGTATATATATATATGTATATGGATATGGGAAAGGTTGCGGCGTTATATACGCACCACCACCTGATCATCTCGTATACGTTGATGATTTTCTCACAGTGGTCGAGATGATATGATGTGTTACCTTCAGAGGCTTGATGATGTTATGTACGCATATACCTATGCATGGTATCACATTTATACGCATATGCATGACATTATAAATATGAAATGATTCACAGAGCTATTCAGACATTCATATTGATTCTTTTACTCCATCTTTCTCTCGTGTCTATTAATTACTGATTTTCATTCCTTTCATACTCGGTACATTATTTGTACTGACGTTCCTTTTCCTGGGGACGTTGTGTTTCATGCCCGCAGGTCCCGATAGAAAGATCGATAGTCCTCCAAGTAGACTATCAGCTCAGCGGAAGATGTTGGTACGCTGCATTTGCTCCGGAGTTGCTTATTTGGCCGGTATGATTTGGACGTGTATTGTTTAGTATGTCGGGGCCCTATCCTGGCCTTTATGGTATTCATCTACTCTTAGAGGCTTGTAGACATATGTCATGTACGTAAAATATTTTATGGCCTTTTCGGCCTATGTTTAGTGTACGAGTGATCATTTTGGTCTTATAGGCCCGAATGTCTTATGTATAAGTTGGTATTACACGTTTTATTCTAATTATCCCACAATAGTCTTTCCGTCTCATTTAGCTATGATAGCATGATACAAAAAGATACGTTATGTTGGTACTCGGTTGAGTACGGTACCGGGTGCCCGTCGCGGCCTATCGGTTTGGGTCGTGACAAAAGTGGTATTAGAGCAGTTCTGTCCTAGGGAATTAGTAGAGTCTTATTTATGGGTGTGTTGTGCACCACACTTATAAGTAGGAGGCTACAAGGCATTTAGAACTGTCAGTCTTTCTTCTTGCTCAAGATCGTCTATTAGAGCTCACTTGTAAGAATTAAGACTCCTATATTCTATTTTATTCGTAATAAGACGATACTTACATCCACAAGAAAGTTGGTAAGATATTGCATGTGGTTGTGGAAGAGTTGAGTTAGAGGAACTCGATTTTGCATCATTCTTTTGATAGATAAGTGTGAGGTCTTCCGCAGAAAATGTGTGTACTAAGATGCGTAAGGTTCTTGATAAGGAGCTTTAAAGAAAGAATATCTATCCACCCATAAGGTGAAAAGCAATGAGAGAATCAAAAGGTAGATACAAATTTCAAAAAGTAAAAGAAGCAAGATGAAGAAGGGGACGAGGTACCCAGCTAGTGAAGATTATCATTATTTACCATTTTGGAAGGGAGATATAAGCATTTTGAGTTACCTTCAACAGTAGCAGAGATATGTACAATCGGCCACACTCATCTCAGTTATGCCCTATGGAAACTAACATATATGGTTTAAGAGAAGGACGGGATATCAGGATCCGGTTGGGGTTATAGTAACCCAAAAGGATGGATGGATTGTTTGCGTCATGTCACGCCCCAAAACCAAGGGACGAGACCGGCGCCTAATCGGATGATCCCGGTCAAGAGGACCTGGAAAGCCTCTCCTGCCCAACGCGTTACCCCGTGATTACAATATACGTTATCCCACATGAAATAGCAAAGTAGAGTTTAAGCATGGATTTACAACTTAAGTTCATTTCTTCTTTTATCATTCAACATTTAGTCATCTCAAAACATACCAGCTACCTACAACATTTCTGATTCGGACCACGATTACCAGTATATATAATTACTACCCAAGATACATATATACAACCCACATTGTGTCTACGGAGCCTCTAAGAGTACTAGGAGTTTACATAAACTTGCTGGCAACAAGGCCCCAGCTATACCTTAGAAGCCTTAACATATACAAAAGAGGTGATCTAGACTACACACGGCCTCGAGAGGAAATGGGGCTCACCGAAACTGCTGAAGGATGGAGAGGAGGCACCACTACCGGCGGTCTGAGCTACCTTCTATGGAACCACCTACATCCATATAAAAGTTGTAGCGCCCCCGGAAAAAGGGACGTTAGTACCATTGAATAGTACTAGTATGTATGAACAAACTTCATTCTAAGTAGACTCAAATAGTACACAAATAGAAGACAGTCAGGGAAGCCAAACAAATACCACAAAAGAAAATACATAAAATCACAATGAAGGTTTCAAAGTTACTCATTTCAATTTTTCATCTGTTGCGGCGCGCAACCCGATCTCACTGTACAGTCACATCTCCCCCTTATTACCTCTCCACCCTTATTACTTCGTGTTGCGGCGCGCAACCCGATCCCACCGTACAATCACATTTCACCCTTATTAGCTCTCCACCCTTATTACTTCGTGTTGCGGCGCGCAACCCGATCCCACCGTACAATCACATTTCACCCTTATTAGCTCTCCACCCTTATTACTTCGTGTTGCAGCGTGCAACCTGATCCCACCGTACAATCACATTTAATAACAACAACAATCAACATTTCAATCACAAGGATTTTCATCATCAAGAATATGAATTCATTACAACCAATAACCATACGAAATCAAGGCACAACAATCCTTGCCAAACAGTGAATGGTATTGCCAAAGTCATTTAGTTTAATTAAATCGACCCACAATTCCTTTTCATCACTTGCTACACAACCTTTAGCACTTTGATATTCTCCACAATGTACTTGATAGCAACATCAACCAACAATTGAATCACAAGATTCTCATCATCAAGGATATTCATTTGTAACAACCAAATAGCCATATGAAATCAAGGCCACATAAAATCTTTACCAAGAAGTGAGTCATATATGGTATGCCATCAACATATAGCTCAATTAGTTAAATCCACATTTCCTTTCCATTATTACTACACAACATTTAGCACTTAGATACATTCAACAATTGGATTCGTTATCACTTCTTTCGTTTGGCAGCACCTCCTCATACCAATGTATTCAATAGTTAACGAGCTTTGCACATGAGAGAGTAAGCACAAGGAATCACCATTTTCACAATATCATATAGCATGGTGGCATGGAAATCAACGAGGACAATCAGAGAATAGAATCTTATGTCTCAGCACATTAGAACAATTAATTCATATATGCTCAAGAAAGAAACTCATACCAAATGATCGGGCACTAACAAGGTGACTATACAAAGATTAAAGTTAGCCATACATACCTCAAGGAGCTTTTCCTTAAGTTTATTCAATACACCAAAACCTCTAGCCATAACAATCTATAAGGAGATAACGGAAATTGATTAATAATTAGGAAGATTACCCATAGTGTAACTCTCTTAGGAATTTCATCAAACACTTAACCTGTGAAGTAGACTACAAGGTTTAGAAATGGTAATTCCTTATTCGCTCTACCAATTTTAACATGAACTACCCAAATTAGTTCTTTAACATCACATACTACAACTTCGTCCCACATGCATGGCCTATTTCTAATCCCCCACCACATATTTGAACCCTTAACCTCTTGCATAAAAGTTTTGGAAGTAGGACTTACCCGGATAGAGGACAATCTATGGTTATCTTTCTTGATTCTTGAGGACTTGAGAAAGATTTGGATGATTATGAAGTTAGGCCCCTTATTTCTCTCTCTATATACTCTCATCTCTCTATAAAATTAGTAGAAAATGACCCCAAATGAAGCCCCTAAACCTATTTATGAAAATGGGGCCGGGTTATAAAAATAGGAAAAATAAGCCTCCGGAACAGGGTATGTGATCGCAGAATGGGCCGAAAAACAAGAATGTCGGCCACATAATGCATCGCGAAATAGATGCCCAAACTTGGGCAACACTGGCCCAATTTGCGACAGATCTGCGATCGCAAAGTAAAAAATGCGATCGCAAATTTGACACAGGATCGCATTTTTCCAGCCTTTGGGAATTTGATCATAACTTTGCGTAGGAATGTCAAAATGACGAACGGTTTGAAGTGTTGGAAACTAGACTCAAATACCTTTCATTTTATAGTTTTTTCATCACCTAATACCTTATATATAATTAGATATGCTCGTTTAGAGTGTGGACTAGTGCAAATACCTTTGGAATTTTAGCATGTTATGAAATTTTCCCATTTGGCTTAGCCTTAGGCTTCCCCTTTGACCTCACATCACTTATTATATGAATCATACACTTATTCACCACATCCAATTTGTTTACATCATATTTAAAGCATATAAAATATTACAATTAGTCTACCTGGCACCCCGAATCCTATATTGCTTAGCAAAATTTTCCGGGGGCCTTACATTCTCCCCGCCTTAGGAGCATTCGTCCTCGAATGAGTGGTAGAGCCAGACCCAAACACCTAACATAACATATCTCTTTTCTATCCTACCTCAAGTCCCTAAATTTTGACTAACTCCTAAAATTTTCAAATATTTCGGCATCATCTCCTTTGTAACTAGGCCTATCCACCTGTCAGAGAATCACCAAAAACCATCCTAAAAACTCATCAATAACTCGACAAAGCATCATAATGAATATACCCATAACACTAATTCTCAGCATCACAAGAACTACATTATCATAATGACACCTGAACATGGACTGTACATTTTCAGATCATAACACCTATAAGGTACCTTTCAAGTCAAAACAAATTGATATACAACCAAGCGAAAACATTTTCCTTCCACGACACTTTCGGCCTTCAAGGTGGCCTCGTCGACTTACAAGCTTTGCCATAACACATTCACAGAAGCAATCCCAACCCCTAAAGTTACCTAACAAGGATGACAGCTAGATACCTCACATAAGTTGACTACCCATTAACTTCATCTTCAATAACCTACACAAAATTATACACAAAGGATATCCAACTACCTTCTTAGACATAGACATATGAAAACACAAATACATGAGAAACAACTACGGGGAAACATCATACTCCTAGTGCGACCTAATGGGAAATGCTCTTATGTTCCCTTAATTATCAATTCACATAACATCTATAAGGGAAAATTTTGAGAATAACCGGTTCACACTCTTGAATTCTAATTCTCTATGAGAACACCCAAACTAAACCCGTGGTGACCTTCATGATTACTCTAAGATATGCCATAATAAATTGACCATAAAATTACCTACTGAATATATGAGATCACATGGTGACTTTGATACATTTGAACCTTCAATACCAAATATGCCAAATACAGTGAGGAGCAACGGAGTTCAAGATTGGGCTGGAATTATTCAGGAATCCATTAATGTGCTGAGCAGAGTATTTTATGAGGTTATATGCTAAGAGAAACGAGGATCTATATTAATGATGCCGACATGGTTTAATCCAGGTGACTACATCAATTATAAGATTAGTGAAGCATAGTTGTAACTAGTATTCTTAGATAAGGTGGATACTATGTATGTGAACTTGAGACTTTAAAGAATTGATCAAGTAGGATACACCAATTGTGTCCCTGAGTATAAGGTAAGTAGTTGAGCTCATATGGTAAGACTCTTGCAACATGGGTGTGATTGAGGCCGCAAATGAAATACGTGGAATTTGATTTCACTCCCTAGAAATAAGCGACACAAGGACTCTATGCCACAAGCGCATGAAGATGGTAAGAAGTCATCTACTTATGGGATTATCATAATTCAAACAATCTAATCCTTCCTAAGGCGGTGGAATGCTAGAGGTAGAAAAATTCCCCATACATGACAATGATGTTGTCAATACTCCTAGAAGCCGAGTGAGCAGAAAGCCACATAACCTCATCAAAGCCGACCCATTTATGAGTTTCGAAAATGGGATACACTTTGGATTGAAATCATGGAAATTTAAGCTTGAACTTTAAGGAAAATCATTACTTTTGGAACCCATGAGACAAGCCCTCGTAGCCCTAGAAAATCGTCAACAATGGCGAGAAAGTACTTAAAATCATTACGAGCTAGTGTAGAATAAGGCCTCGAAGTGACCATATGAATAATTATGAAAGGGTGAGAAGTCTTGATGCACTTATCGGAGAAGAGTAAGCCAAGTTACCTTGTCACATGGACAAGCAGAGCAGGTAGATGATCGTTTAGGAGAAAATATCACAAAGAGTGCGAGCAATATATTTTTATCATAACAAAAGGAACATACCCCGACCCTCGATGCCATAAGACATGAAATTAGATTCACAAGGAGAGTTACCAGATGAAAATAGATAGTAAAGCAGCACAACTAAGAGCACCACTTGGAATCAAACAACTTAAACAGAGTTGAAGACATTTAGAAGTCTGTAGTAAAGGGGAAATTTTCCCACTCTCAGGGCGCTTGTAGAGTACAAAAAAAATGAGGTTAATTAAATCAGATCATATAGTTGGATATCTAGTCTAGAAGTTGAGATAATATCGCATTGGTGATTTTGGGTAAACAACACATGATGCACGACAAATGAAAAGAAAGCGAGAGAGCTTATAGAAGTGACCTTTACATTGCAACTACTAGGAAGGGTGGTAATATAAGGGATCACGTGAAGCTAAATTTTTTCTTGAAAGAAGATCTATGTATGTAGTCACATGATGTATAGCTCTAGAATTCAAAAATCCAACTATGGCTAGCGACTCTACTTCACAATGAAGCTCCACAACACCCTTCTACAAAACCTGATGAACTTGAAGTGAAGTTGGAACCCGTGTAATTTGTGGCATTTATTAATCCATTGACCAGATATCTAGAAGTATTTTAAAATTAGAGCTACTCTTTCTAGTTCAGAGTTCAACCTTTAAAGATAGTGCTTATAAGGGAATAGGATTGAGAAGGGATAGTATAACCGACAGTGAATGAAGCAGGCTCGTAGTTAAAGTAAGAGGATGGATTGACTTTCCACGCCACCTATAATCCCATATCCTTGTTTAGTTATGTTAGAATACTAAAAACTCCAGTAATATCAGAGGACCGGAAACTAGTTAGCTAGAAAATAAAGGTATTGTTACATCTATCCCATTTTCTGGATTCAACGGAATTGGTACAGAATTAGGGTGGATCACCATTGATAAATGAAATTGTATTTCTAGGTACCAAGGATACAATTATGTTGTTCCTTCAGCCCTTGAGATTGGAACTGAGGAATGGGTCAACAACTAGGGGAAAGCCGGGTATGTCAGAGTAGCTAATCAAAAAAAAAACTTGAGGTTTTAAGAGTAACTCAAGAGCTTCATGGCTAGTAGAGCCACTACAAACATAAAAAATCAGCTGGATTCATAGCAACATGGAGCAATTAACATATAACGACACTTAAACAAGTATTATGCAATCCAAAGGAGGAGCAAAAATGCTCGTCTTCCTTATAACCAAAAGAAGAACAACCTTCAAGAATAAGATGAGCAACAAGAATAAGTAGCACGATCCGGCTACATGGAGGCTCGACGGACCCTACCTTCTATGGAGATTTAATAATGTTTAAAAGTAATTGAACAGACCAAATTTAGAAAATACCTTGTCGGAGAAGAGGGAGATTCTCGCCAAGCAAATAAAAATCTAGCCGATTCCGACCATAAGGCCAAAATGGAAGCCTCAACAAAGATAGAGTGAGGGCACTACCATACTAGAGATGATGATGAAACAAAGCAAGATCTTCACCTATATCAACATTGAGATTGAAGCAGAAACCCGAAGAAAAAGGGTCAAGAAAAGATATCTTTTTATTTTGTGCAAAGATATGATAATGGTTCATCCCTTCATTCGATGACAAATTCTTGGGGTATAGTCCCTTTAGAGTTTAGAAAGGCGTGCCGAAAATGGTAATTCTATATCTACAACTCAATTCAAGGACATGATTATAGAGCTCGATGTCATAAGAGATTGCATATAAGGAAATTTGCGGTGGGGTGGATTAACGAAATATTGGATCTCATTCAAAGAGTAGGTGCATGCAATGGTTTGTGACTCAACATTTATTAAGACCATGCCTATGAAAGTTCTTCAATATGGATGTACATATACAATAAGAGTACGTTGGTACCATATTGATATACTATAGGATTTGGTGGTGCAGGGACATCAATAGGGGCAATGGCACTTCCCTCTTAGCGATAGGTTCTACCAATCCCTCCACAACTCAATACATTCACCTAACAAGCCCTTGGGCAGTCCCTTCGGACTCAATGGTGGGATCATTCCCTCCTCATGGATTATAACACATGGATTATGGTATCACGGTTACTCATTTTGAGAGTAAGGTTTGGAAAGAAAGCTAACTCCCTAGCTTGAGCTCTATCACACGATTGAAGTATCAAAGAAGGGTGAAATTCCTAAATGTCCATGTAGCCCCCTAATTATAGATGTGGTCGACAGCACATCGATAAGAAGGGCTCTATTAGACACGGCTCCGAGACATCCTAGGACACTTTAAAACCTTAGGCTACCAAGTTTGTCATGCCCCAAAACTAAGGGACGAGACCGGCGCCTAACCGGATGATCCCGGTCAAGCGGACCTGGATCGCCTTTCCTGCCCAACGCGTTACCCCGTGATTACAATATACGTTATCCCACATGAAATGGCAAAGTAGAATTTAAGCATGGATTTACAACTTAAGTTCATTTCTTCTTTTATCATTCAACATTTAGTCATCTCAAAACATACAAGCTACCTACAATATTTTCGATTCGGACCACGATTACGAGTATATATAATACTACCCAAGATACATATATACAACCCATATCGTGTCTACGGAGCCTCTAAAAGTACTAGGAGTTTACATAAACTTGTCAGCAACAAGGCCCCGGCTATACCTTAAAAGCCTTAACATATACAAAAGAAGTGATCTAGACTACACACGGCCCCGAGAGGAAATGGGGCTCAATGGAACTGCTGAAGGATGGAGAGGAGGCACCACTACCGGCGGTCTGAGCTACCTGCTATGGAACCACCTACATCCATATAAAAGATGTAGCGCCCCCGGCAAAAAGGACGTTAGTACCATTGAATAGTACTAGTATGTATGAACAAACTTCATTCTAAGTAGAATCAAACAGTACACAAATAGAAGACAGTCAGGGAAACCAAACAAATACCACACAAAAAAATACAGAAAATCACAATGAAGGTTTCAAAGTTACTCATTTCAATTTTTCATTTGTTGCGGCGCGCAACCCGATCCCACTGTACAGTCACATCTCACCCTTATTGCCTCTCCACCCTTATTACTTCGTATTGACGCGCGTAACTCGATCCCACCGTACAATCACATTTCACCCTTATTACCTCTCCACCCTTATTACTTCGTGTTGCGGCGTGCAACCCGATCCCACCGTATAATCACATTTAATAACAACAACAATCAACATTTCAATCACAAGGATTTTCATCATCAAGAATATGAATTCATTACAACCAATAACCATGCGAAATCAAGGCACAACAATCCTTGCCAAACAGTGAATCATATACGGTATTGCCGAAGTCATTTAGTTCAATTAAATCAACCCACAATTCCTTTTCATCACTTGCTACACAGCCTTTAGCACTTGGATATTATCAACAATGTACTTGATAGCAACATCAACCAACAATTAAATCAAAAGATTCTCATCATCAAGGATATTCATTTGTAACAACCAAATAACCATATGAAATCAAGGTCACAGAAAATCTTTACCAAGCAGTGAGTCATATACGGTATGCCATCAACATATAGCTCAATTAGTTAAATCCACATTTCCTTTCCATTATTTACTACACATCATTTAGCACTTAGATACATTCACCAATTGGATTCGTTATCATTTCTTTCGTTTGGGAGCACCTCCTCATAACAATGTATTCAATAGTTAACGAGCTTTGCACATAATAGAGTAAGCACAAGGAATCACCATTTTCACAATCGCATATAGCATGGTGGCAAGGCAATCAACTAGGACAATCAGACAATAGAATCTTACGTCTCAGCACATTAGAACAATTAATTCATATATGCTAAAGCAAGAAACTCATACCAAATGATCGGACACCAACAATGTGACTCTACAAAGATTAAAGTTATCCATACATACCTCAAAGAGCTTTTCCTTAAGTTTATACAATACACCAACACCTCTAGCCATAACAATCTATAAGGAGATAGCAAAAATCGATTAATAATTAGGAATATTACCCATGGTGTAACTCTCTTAGGAATTTCATCAAACTCCTAACATGTGAAGGAGACTACAAGGTTTAGAAATTGTAATTCCTTCTTCCCTCAACCAATTTTAACATGAACTACCCAAATTAGTTCTTTAACATCACATACTACAACTTAGTCCCACATACATGGCCTATTTCTAATCCCCCACCACACATTTGAACCCTTAACCTCTTGCATGAAATTTTTGGAAGTAGGACTTACCCGGATGGAGGACAATCTATGGTTATCTTTCTTGATTCTTGAGGACTTGAGAAGGATTTGGATGATTATGAACTTAGGCCACTTCTTTCTCTCTCTATATGCTCTCATCTCTCTCTAAAATCAGTAGAAAATGACCCAAAATGATGCCCCTAAACCTATTTATGAAAATGGGGTCGGATTATAAAAATAGGAAAAATAAGCCTCCGGAACAAGGTATGCGATCGCAGAATGGGCCGCAAAACAAAAATGCTGGCCGCATAATGCATCGCGAAATAGGTTCCCAAAACTGGGCAACACTGGCCCAATTTGCGACAGATCTGCGATCACAAAGTCAAAAATGCGATAGAAATGCGATCGCAGATTTGACACAGGATCGCATTTTTCCAGCCTTTGGTAATTTGATCATAACTTTCCGTAGGAATGTCCAAATGACAAACGGTTTGAATAGTTGGAAACTAAACTCGAAGACCTTTCAGTTGATAGGTTTTTCATCACCTAATACCTTATATATAATGAGATATGATCGTTCAAATTGTGGACTGGTGCAAATACCTTTGGAATTTTAGCCTGTTATGAAACATTCCCATTTGGCTTAGCCTTAGGCTTCCCCTTGGACCTCACATCACTTATTATATGACTCATACACGTATTCCCCACATCCAATTCATTTAAATCATATTTAAAGCACATAAAATATTACAATTAGTCTACCTGTATTCCCCACATCCTTATTCCCCACATCTTTCCCGTAAATAATTCGTTTCATGTTCCTTCCCGTAAGTTAATACATTTCATAATATTTTTCCGTGAAAACAATTTCCTTCCATATTAATTTAAAATCCATAAATCTCAGAGAAACAAAACCACACAACAAGATATTATAACGTACATATAATTCATTACAAGAAGTATACAGGGCATGATGTGGGTCCTAACTACCCGGACATAACAATAGTAGACGCTACATACGGACTCTCGTCACTTGGTACGTACGTAGCCCCAACAAACAATTAAATGTAGCATGTAGAACACCTAAGGGTACAATTCCCTCTTACAAGGTTAGAAAGGAGACTCACCTCGCTCCGAAGATTCATCACCG